>VXBW01006208.1:562777-590455 GCA_013400375.1 Thinocorus orbignyianus
CACTTTAAAGCTCTTAGTCTGGGACTTCAAGTAACAAGTAGAAAGAATCTCAGCTTAATATTTCAACCTCCACTCATAATATTTATGACTGACTCAACACATAATGGTTTTTCCATCAGGAACACAACTTCGTTCTTTCCATAGGTTAAAAATCCAGGTAACAACCCGGGTTGACCTTGCTCAGCTTACAAATTCTGAGAAGACCCTTGCCTGCAACAGTACAGCTTCTTTTCTTTTAAATAAAGAATTAGATATCACACCGAGTCTTTGCTTTTGTTCACTAAGACACTGCTGAGCTCTTCTGTCACTCCAGAACTGCACAAGAGCCAATGTATAAAGGAGGATTATGAAACAACCTCTGAACAAAACAGAGCCATTGGCTAACTTGACCTCTGCAGGGCAAGGACCAAAACCACTAAGCACTTGAAAAACTTTATATAAGTCCAACACTTAGGTGTTACTGAGACTGTCAGAGCATATATCCTATGTTGCCTAACTCCATGGATTTATGAAGTGCAGTTGACACCAATGCTTCCACCAGACGTGTAGAACCCTGAAGCCTGATGCTGTCAAGCTGCTCTTTACTCCAGCACGACTCAGATATGAACTGCTCACCTACAGGATCCAATGCACCAAATGCACGTCATCAGCTCAAAAAACATAATCAAGATTATCAAAATGAGAGTCCTAGAACAGGCTAGCTGTATACACTCACATAGAGCTGAGTTTAAGGAATCCACTTAGGAAGCAGCATGGCGATTTTCAAATCCCCACAGCACATGAGTCAAACCCAACTCTTGTTGGAGAAAACCCCAAACTCGGTGCCATTGGGTGCTTGGTCTCCAGCCCACTGTATTCCAGCTAACCACTTTCTTTCAGAGAGGCTGCCTCTAACTCACCTCTCCCCTCCTCCATCTATTGCTGGATGGATTCTCCCCTTAGTTTTCTAATTTTTTCTAATCCTGTGCCTAGGGTTTAGGACCATGGCCTGTCAGCTGAGATCAGCCCACAAAGTGCCATGGGTAACAAAAGTCCATGCAGAGAGGGATGATCTATGCACTTAAGTTTAAGTCAATCTCCCAAGAGCTTTAAAGAATAAGATCAGTAATTTGACCAGGAACCAGAATAACATGAGCTATAAACATCTTTTGCAACATAAATTGCTGCTAGATTAGGTTTGCAAAACATCTCATGGCTCTCATTTCATTGTTGTGAAAAGTACAAATATTAAATAAATAAATAAATTCTTAGCTTAGTTTTCAAAAATTATGTTTATCAATCACATAAGATGCCATCTAGTACAAGCACGTGATAACACGTATAACCTACTGAAAATTAATTCGCATGTTGGTTCTACTGTTTTAAAGGCAATATATCAATCACCAGCACAGAACCACAACATCTATTTCATGCATGGAGCAGCACTTTTATCATGGTAAGTTTACCTGTGTCTTATTAAACTGACTGCGGTCTCCAGTCAGCTAGTAGAATCTCAATAGGTTTTCACATTATATTCCTCAGAGTTCAAAATAAATCTAAAAGTCTCAGCTTCTTGTATCTTCATGATTTTTAGAAAATGACTTCACCATTTCAACCACTCTACCACTTGGCAAGCTCAAATGAGTTCATTAGTTCAAGGGGAAAAAAAGGGAGGGGGAAAAAAAAAAAAAAATCACTCCTCAGCCCTCACAGCTCTGGCATGACAATCAAAAAACTCAATTTAATCTCCATGCAATCAAGTAGATTTTGTTTATTCATTTTTTGCTTTGGGTTGTGGTATTTGAGTGTTGGAGAATTACTTTACACCAACAAAAAAGCATAGAATCACAGGCAAACAATGGAGCTATATTCTGTTTCTCTAGAAATCAATAGCAATATTGCTACAAGGGGATTAAACCATGTATGATCAATTTCTCATCCAAATCCATTTCTTCTTCCCATCAAAATCAAATTAAAGCAATTTAAGCATTTTCCAAATCCCTCTGTCCATTTTCCCCATGGCTTACTGGCCATTCTTTTCTGGAAGAAAAGAAATCTTCTCCTCTGCTTATGTTCTGAAGGATGTATTACTTGTGGCCAACTTCGCCAGGGTTTTATTCCAACCCCAACTGTTTCCTCCACTATATGCATATTGATTTTTCATAATTTAACTACTGTGGGAAGCAAAGATTTAGGGAAACAGTTGTCTATCAAGTATGAAACATATGTTCCTGTGAAAATAAAAATCAAAAGAGAATTCTTGTGTGACCAGTTCTTTGCAACAAGATGAATTTCCTCTCTCCTTCTGTCATTCAATTTTTCTTGAAAATCAAAATGGGGTTGAACAGATTGGAAATGGTATTTTGGAGCTCCCCATGTCATCTGCCAACCTACGGCACTCCAAGTGTTGTGAGGTCAATTGCTGCTCCTGGTAAGCATAATTCTTATTCCTGCTTCAAAGACTGGCAAGAAAACAAGCACAACAATCCTAGTTGAGTATTTTCTTGATACTCCTTTGAATCTCTCTCCTCCTTGCGTATAAGAAATAACACAGGATATATTTGTATATAGATTTTTCTTTTTTTTTTTTTTACATCTTTAGTGAAGGGGGTGACTGAAAAAGTATATTATGCTCCTTTGATTTAAGGTACTTAAGGATCACAACATCTTATGTTGATATGTTCAATGAATTCACCGAATTCTGCTTATTTACCTGCAAGATTCTGGACTTATCATTTCAACATGTCTGTTACCATGATGAAAACAGCATCCCAGCACTGGAATCTGAAATGCTGACCACACCATCAGTCAGAAGCTATCAAACCATATTCACCAATGCAACCCTCTTGGCTTTTTTCTAATCTGAGTTATTTAAAAACAAGTTTTCAAAAGAAAAGTGTCTGATAAATTTAGAAACACCTTTTTCATCTATGTGGAGTTATAAAGCTTTGCACCTACCACAGATTTCCGCTTGCCTGTCTTTTTACTCTGCATGGCTATGTAAGTTCTGCTCATATGGCTGTCTTCATATGCCTACTCACAGACCAACTCCTCAGAAGCAGGAGTCAGAGCAAGTACTTCCACTGACTTGAACCTCACCTAAAGCGATAACAGGAATAACTGCAGCACAGAAGAACATCATCTAAAGACTGCACAATCCTGTACTTTTCTCCACAGCTTCAACAACAACCATCACCACACATTTCTCCATCCAGCTCTATTTTCCTGAAAAGCAGTGAAACACTTCATGCACTTCCTTGAATAAGAGGAGAAAGCTTTACACCACCCAATCAAAAATCACATTCACAGTAATTCTGACTTCCAATAATGTCAGAGACTAAAATATCTGCATTTCCTCAAGAAAAACAATCATTTTATCACTCTACCATTATCTATTTAGCAGGCAAACACTGCCGGCCCTTAGCTATCACCAAAGCCATATCAAAAGAAAACAGGCAAAAAATTATTCAAATCTCCAGAAATACAATTACAGATTATGACATAACAGTTTGAACGTTACCCACATATAGCTCTTCTCTTGAAGCATTAGATACAGCTTGGTGCACAGCAAGGATGTCTCAGACTTTCATAATATTAATTCATTGCAGAAAACAAGTCTGATTTCCTGCCCCGGGTACAGTAATCGACTAGCAATACTCTTGCGTTAATTCTACTTTCTCTCTTACTGTTGAATCTCAGTCTATATATTTAAATATTGAGTTTGTTTACACAGCTGCAATATAACCTGTATGTTACCACATTGTATACATTCTTGCGCTTGACCTGTCCTTTTGAAACACATCTAGAAATTCCCATGAATAGTTTCACGTCCTACCTGGAATTTTGTAGAAAAGCATATATACTGCATGAAAGCAATGAAGGGGTGACTGTGAATTTAGCCCATGCCTATATATTTTCCTGAGCACATATTACCTTACCATGAAATTGGAAATATAAAGATCCTCTCTGATAAATATTTTAACTTTTCACCAAATATCCTGGCAGTGGGGTGGCAGTTCCCAGGCACAGACATTGGATTTCCCTCTGCTTTCTCTGCCTCAGAGAGAGGTTAAACTTGACTTTCTGTTTCTAAAAAGCATATGTCAGCTTTGTGCAATTAAAAAACCCAAATAATCTATTTCTTTTCTCAGTGACCTTCCAGGAAAGTTTTCAATTCCACAGTACTTTTGGGTTATGTTAAATTTATCGGAATTACCATTTAGACAAACTGAAAGATTAAAGGTACTTAAGGCTATGGTTAGAAACCACCGTAAGGCTAGAACTAAGCATAACAAATTATTTAAGAAAGCTTATAAACCTACTACCTTTGTAAGACTATTTAGCTAAGTTTTTTTATAATCTCTAAAACAAAAAACCACCCAAACCTCCTAATGACTGACTGTGTTAGTTATATGGTGTCTTATACCAATGTAGCATATAATTAAATTATTACCAAGCAACACATGGAAGCCTTTGTAAACAAAATTAATCCACTGATTTTACTTAAATTAATCTGATATGATAATAAGCATACAGAGGGATAGGATTATGTGCGCAGTTGAGTGAACATTTTCTACTTGATTTAAAATGAGACAAGTGGCCACCTAAACTAATAAATGCTACCATGTATGGACACATATAAAATGAATCATCAGACTCTTCACCTATTCAGTTAATTTGAGATTTTTTTCCAAGTGCAAAGTACAAGCACCTACAGGAACTTCATACTGCCATAATCTTCATGCTGTCACATTAAAACAGAGCACTGGCAATTAAACAACTGCTAGACAAGGACTAACAAGAGGAACCAGGAGGAATTCCTACATTCCTGTCTCACTCTGAATAATACATCACCCACTATCAAAAATAAATCAAGGAAAACCAAACATTTTAGAAGAGTCTCATCTTTTTAGTGAGTGGCAGACTTGCAGTGATACATCTCTGTGTTGGTATGGGTGAAAGCCTTCACGGGAACAGGCACAGTGCTGTTGAAGCTACAAAAGTCATGTCAGGTCTGAATAGGATTCCAAGCTTATCTGACAAGCTGTGTAATACAGAGGTAGGAAACACCTGCACTAATCTTTTACCAGTATGCGAAAGAAATTAAGGCTATTTCTTTCTACACTGCACCAAATGTATCAAAGGCAACAAAATATAACCCAAACGGAAACCATCAATTAAGTGCTGCATCAAAGCGGCACCCAGAGGACAACGCTGTTTCACAAGGACAGAGAGTACTCTCACACCCAACTCCCAGCTGGGTTTTTGTTGTGTAAGAAAACAAGGGCAGACAATTCTTCTTTTTGAGGATTCTGGTCAATAATAGCTGTGACTTCAACCTACTTAATATTTCTTTTGCAATTCCCAAAGCATAGTTTCCAAAACCAAACTTAAAGTTTACTTATCAACACGGTCCTAACTTAAGGTGTGCATCAGATTCCCTGAATCACAGGACTCCTTCTATTGCCAAGTTTAACGAAGAATACTTTAACCTTTTAAAGACCACATACTCAAATCGGCAAATGCTGCTTTTGTACTTTAATGCAGATCAGACAGAAAAGCTTACAGAAGACCATCGCATCACTTTAGCACATGAGGCTAGAGCTGTTTATAAATGACCACAGCTGCAGACTGAAACTGCATCTTCAGTGCATTAAGAAGACTGCAACCAAAGCCATCTACTAAGCTATTTTTTATTTCAGAGCAATGCGCATTGTCCCTGGTCTGGTGGACCACTCTGATTATGCTTACATGCACAACACTATGCTTTCAAGCAGCTCTGCAATGCTGAAAGAGCAACATAGGGAAAGCATCTGAATCTTCCACTGAAAAAAATCTTCACAATATCTTCCTGTAAGGCAGGACTCACACTCTTCGGCACTTGTGCCACGCTGCTGAATCTGCACAAATTCCACCACTGAATCTTCAGTCAAATCCCATCAGATTATAACAAGTGCAATGGATTTTGCACTTTGAAGAACAAGAGTTTACAAATTCATTTTTAAGAATATATATTGTTGCAGCAACAAGTTACGAAAAGTGAACTCAACTAACTAACAGCAAAATTGAGAATCCAAATAATTGGATTGCCTCCATTCTTGTCTGCAAATAGTCTAAACCATGTTTATAGAAAGCAGCAAGCACCATCTCTGCTCCTTATAACTGGTAGAGAAAGTAGCACTGTAGAGTTTCTAATCTCACAGAGTTTTAGTTGGCCTTCTAATGTAACCACTTTTTCAAGAGCAATAATCATCAAAGGACTCATAGGACTGACTTTCACAAATCATTAAGATTAATTTAGTTAAAAACTGGATAGAAAACATACTTTGCTTTTTCCTTTTCAAATAGGAAAGCTCATATTTAATATTAGAGTTCATCAGCTAACAGACTTTTCACCAATGCCCTGGCAGCAATTGTTTGGAAGATTAAATATTTAATAATGAAAGACTTCTGCTTTCCAATACACATGGGAAGAGTCCTGCTTCACAGAAAGCTCTGGTAGAAGACTAGAGGGTATATAAAAAGAAATTTAACATTTCTTCATTATTAAATGCTAGGATTGCTAAAGTAGCTGCAGTCGTACTTCTCCACTCAACCACAAGAAAAGGCTTGCAGTAGGCACCTCCTAGTGCTCAAGGTGCCATGGGGAGCTCAGAGAGGCTACACAAGTAGGAATCCTGAGTGCCCACCACGAGCTGGTCAGGATCAGCAATAACACAGTGGCTCTGCCGTGGCTGGCAGACATTGTAATAAATTTTTCATTTGATAGCAGAACGAGGAGGGCAGGGTATCAAACTGATATCTGCAACTGACTAAAAAACTGCATAGTCATTAACAAAAGCATTCAATTATTATTTTTATCACCCACAAAAAAGTAATATGTATGTGGTCATTACCTACACCATTGCCTACCATTTCAAGTTCAGGAATGCTGGAGCTCTGGTTGCCTCTATAATCTGAATCTGTTCTCCTGCACATCTGCTTTCTGGAAGCAGGGATACTGTTAAAAAGCAATGCAAATTCACCATAATCCAACATTTGGTAACTGGATTAGGACATTTTCTCTTCTTTAGCGTCCTTTACTTTGATGTTATCCTTTCTTCAGAGTCCTTCACTTAACAACCTATACACTTCTTAATATAACTCTGAACCTGTCTAACCTCATCTGGTTTCTTTTTCTCAAAAAAAAACAAAAACCAAAAAAAACCCTCAGAAACTACAAATTCTCTTCTGGGCAACTTTATTGTCTGTGCTCACTAGGGTGCTACTCAAACCTTCAACATGAAACACAGCCTGCTCCCATTATAGCTACAACGCTGCCTTCACATCCAAATGACATTTCCCTGGAGATGGCACTCAGCTTCTGAACCCAGTTTCGGGAGTGAGCAGAAATGAGATCCTGTTCAGTTTGTCCTTCTCTTTCCTTTCTGCTTCCAGCAATTGTGCACTTGCTACTCCATCTGTAACCTCTCTGGGGAAGACAGCTCTCTGCTCTGTGCTCCAGCCCCCGAGGCAAGACTGGTAGAGCTGCTCGCTCTCTCTCTTTTTCTGGAGACTGAAGATGCTTCATCCCTTGTAGTGTTCTACAAGGCATACGGTTTCTCAAGAACTCTGTACTTAGTTCAGTGTTTCCAGTGCAGCAGAGAGAGAACTCAAGATACTTCCCCTGCTACTAAAAGCTGCAGAGACAGCTCTTACTGTGTCTTCAGTGAGGGCAGGAGCCCAGCCCTGGGGTGATCAATGAAGGCAGCATCCCAGGGGGAGAAAGGCCAGACCAATTTTTCTACTATCCTCAAACCTGGACTGAGAGTCTCCATGCCAAATATAAATCTTACTGAAAGTAGACAGCAGCAGAATAGAACTTAGAAAGGAAATCTTGCAACTTTTCTTCCAAATCAGAACATTATGGGCAAAAAGGGTTTGCTGCCTGCTTCCCCTGGAATAAATTTCTAAATCCGACTCATATTTCACGACACTACTTAGAAAAAACCCCACCTTCTTCTAAAAGCCTTTGAACTCTGTGGGAACATGCAAGTGTGTAAAGTCAGCCACTTGCATAACCAAAAGCAGTATCAAACCCTAAATTATGTCATTAGCCACATCAGTATCTCCAACATGACAACACGGCAAATTATTTTCCTTTCAGAAGCAACAAGATTACAGCACACATCTCACACATGCATTTCACTAGCACAGTACACAAGAGTCTAAAACAGGCAAGCAGTTATTTACTCTAAACAGTAAGCAGCAAGAAACGCTTCAGGTGTTGGTTTAACACAACGTGACCATGTTTTCTGGCAGCTTGTCTTTCAAAATCCACCCAATTGCATCCTTGTGTACACTCAAGCTGCTGGCTCCTGCATAACATCATTGCTGGGAAGCAGCGGAGCAGCACAAGACCCCGTCATCAGCCTGGCACCACTCCTACATCTTAGAGCATTTCCTAGAGCAGCAGGGCACATGGGTGATGCTCATCATATTCCCATATCTCAGCAACTTACTATACTTCAGGGAGACCACATTAACCAGAATCCTTGCTTTCCCACCACTGTGTAAAAGTAGTTTTAGATCTGCAGCATTCCCCAAAAGAAAATATTTTTGCTCATTTCTAAAGTTTATCACCTCTCACACTGGATGACAGTCTAGCAATGGATACAAAGTATGCAAAAGTATTCTGGTTATTCTACTCCAACTTTTCCAGTTATGCCAAACTCTTAGTCTCAAAAACATTTTTAGTTTCCCCTTCATTGTACATAGATGAAGGTGTCACTATTTCACATTTGTTAATGCATGTTTATGACTCAAGCTTCACACGGCTTAAGCAGAAGAAACATTATCACTTGGAAAGTGAGTTCACTGAACTGAACACAAACTATGAGATGTAACCAGTTATCAAGTGATTATTCTGGACACTGTATTAGAGGGTGCTGTGTCTACCGATTGTCACTGATATCCCAAGAGCTCAGTTTAAAAATAAAATTACTAGTTTGGTCCTTTCAGAATATCTGGGAAGTGTTTTGATTAGCTATTTTATTTTTTATGCAATTATCACTATTATATTTTTTACTAGTCTCTTTGAATTTCTAACTACTTACTGTTCATTTTTTCTTATCCAGGCTTCACAGTTTAATTTCTTGGCATATATCCAGTAAAAGTTTACAATGACAAAAATTTGATAATTTCATGCTGTAGTTACAAAATTGGTTAAATACATTAGGAATTTTTTTACAGGAGAAAATTATATGGCTCTGCAGATAATTTTACAAGCAAAGATATTTAGACAAGTGCTATATCAGAAGTAGCACCATATGTTCTCATACTTCAGCATGAAAGACAAAATGACTGTAAAATGAAAAGCAATGATTTTTTTTCCAAAAGCTACTTCCCTGAGAACTTCAAAACACACACTTATTTCAAGTACCATATAATCAGACCAATCTAATTAGGAAAGAGATAATTAAAAGACTAACAGGTTGCTAAATCATGCTCAGGACACACAACCTGGTGCTTGCTCTAGTTATAAGACTAAAATAGTAACAGTACCAATGTCTCTTTAATCTCTGCACAGGTTTGAAACACTGAATTGTTTCAGACCACATTTCATCCTAAGAAGTGCCATTAAAAACCCACAACTTTGCACAGCAGGAAGCTGCTGGAATTGCAGTAACTCTCTGCTCATAACCAGAATTGCGACTGTAGTCCTGTCATCACATATCACTGACTGGAAATGTTTAGGCTGTCATTTTTGAATGTCAAAGCCTGATTCCCCACTGGGTGTACACTACTATGAAGCTTTACAATCCTGGACTGAATTCTGATCAGTGTCATTCATAAACATTTCTATAAATGACTCTGCTACAGTTACTTTGTACAGGAAACCTCCATCTTTTGGCAGACAGTGAGAAATTTTACCCAGTCTTCCCTCAAACACAGCTGCTGCTTCACAGGACCTTTCAGAATACGGTATTTGAGAGATCAGCAGCAGCAATCACCTACCTGCTAGAAATGAGTCCACTAGCATCCAGTCAAAAAAATTCAAAGTACACTAATTCAAAAAGTTCCTGTCTTCCACATCTACCAAGTCACACAGGTGTCCAGGCTAGGACTCATCATGGACATTTACATCCACTACATACCATTTCCCCTCTTCCCTGGAATATTCACAAGATGCCAGATTATTGACTGATACTGAGGACCCAATTACCATCTCGCCAAAATGTTGTGTTCTCATTATTTTGTAATGTATAAGATCTTTCATTTTCAAATTGTATTCTGATGAAAGATGGACACTCCATCTGATTGCACCAGTTTGCAACCTGAAATCCTCAGCTGATACCTGATCATACCTTGAATTCGTATCAGCCTCTTGATTTCCCAAATGAAGACAACTACAGCTACACAACTATTCTGCAACACTAGAAAAAGGCCACAAGAGAGAAAAATAAAGCCTCCTCTAATAAAGCTATCACAGCACTTCAAGTCTGGGTTCATTGTAAATCACTTGCTACATGCGAGGACACTTTTTAGCACCCCTATAAATGCAAAAGGCACATGAATACATTCTAATATGCCTGCTGCACGCACACACACGAAATAATTAAAATAGCTTTGTTCCCACTGGTCAGGTTAGCATAATTCAGGAAATTCAGGAAGGAAGGAAACATTGTCTTAAAAGTTGGTTTTGAAAGGAAACACATTGAAAATGTTTGTATCAAGCTAATCTAGGCATGTGAGTAACCTCAGCCCCAGTTTTTACACCACACTCAAAGCAGACTAAAGTAAAAAGCTGTCAGGAAAGTGGCATGATGCAATGGAATAACCAGGAGCTAAAGCTCAGGAAACCTCGATTTAAGGTTTAGTTGGTAGCTGATTAATCCTGTCTTGTCATTTGTTTAGCTCATGGTTCTTCATACACAGGGTGATAAACACAATACCTACTTTGTTGGTAAATTGTTTTGAGAACTATTGATAAAAAGCTCTAAGTAATAACCAGGCACAAGTAACAGGTGTAAAAGTTTACTGAGGTTGGCACACCCATATGACACACCCATAGCTCTTTATACACATCAATGTCTCACATTCATAAAGCCATCATTTTTCTGACTTTGTGAAACTGGTATCTTGGTTGCATTCACACACATATATCAATGCATGTTCCACACATTGATGCTATCCTGGTCAACACCTGAGAGATTTTTCAGGGCTAGAACTATCATGACCTAATCTACAGCTAGAAGCAAAGCAGCTGTGACTAGAGAGCCTTGATCTCCAAACAGTCATGCAAGACTGGTCCACAAGACTCTGCAGGCTCAAACTCCACAGCTGGAGCAAGGAGAGGACTTTGATGGCTTTCCACAGCAAGCAAATAAGCAAAAAAAAAAAAAAAAAAAAAAAAAAAAAAAAAAAAAGCAGCAAAAAAATTCCTGGCTGGTACCCCAGTCCCCAGCTGAGATCACAGACTTGCTTTTGATCTCTTAGAAGGTCACCGGACTCACTGAAACACAGAAGCAAGCTTATACAGCACAAACCAGAGCAAGTTTTTGGCCCAACAGAATGGACCCCAAAAAGAATGGACAAACTGCAATGGTAATCTCCAGAAGGTACATAAACATCATTAGTCTGATGAACAACACATTACAGATTTTCAGTCCTTCGAGCTGCCAGATGTTCATGAATTCAGCAAAATTTAAACATACCTCAGACACATAAAATAAATACCACTGAACATTTATTGTGGTGGCTTGAGTATATACTTGGGATTGAGCATTTCAGAGTCTGGCTTTGTGTCTCTGAGGGTTAGTTTTTCTGCACAATATATAATTAGAAGCATGTGCTCACAAAACCAGAGCAAGGTAACAGTATACAAGATCTGATGGCCCCATGCAGTGATGCCATACCAGAAGGTGAAGAAAGCCACCTGAGCAGTGAGGAGCACACCTCGGCTCCGAGGAGGGCAGAGGATTTCTGAGAACGCTCCTCACACTATGGGAACAGGCACTGGCAAACTTACATGCAATGAAATTGATACCAAGCCTTATCTGACTATCACTGAAGCCTCACGCCTCCACACAGTCGGTCTGTAGCTCAGTTGAATGCTTTGAGGGTACCAGGCCACATCTTGCATGGCATGGAGGACAAGCACCAGTGGAGCTGGAAGCAGACAAGCCCACAGATGACATCATGCCAAACCAAGATCTACAGTCTCATCCATCCCTGGACCTCCACAGATTTTCAGTTGGTTTGAGCCCTGAATTAGAAATACATTTGGATTGCTAAAGGGATTGTCTGCATGCCCACGAACTGGGCCTGCAATCCATAGGTCAAAGAGCTACTTCTAGTTTACACCATAAAAACAGAGAAAGCTGTTGAAATAAGTTTCTTTACACATGCAACAAATGTCTCTGGATGTAGCTAAAACTTGGAGTGTTCTCAGCTTTATCCTCTCCAGATTCCTAATCAGACTTTTGGAGCAGTGAAGTAATTGTCTCTCAAAGAACCTTTCCCACTGTGTTTCACCAGATATAATGGGACATCAAGTTAATACTCCATAAGCACTGTACCATCAGTCATGCCAGCCCAACGAGTAAACCAACTGCCTGGTTTATTCATTATTTAACTAGCACAACTATTCACGCTGCTGAAGCACCTGAATACTACGTAATGGATAAAAATAAACCAGACACAGTGATGCTCTGTGTTTAGAATTAAGATGCTCCTTGTTCCCTGGGAAACAGCATTTCCCAATAAACAGAACAGAAACATTATTGGGATTTTTCTCACTCTGGGCAGTGAAAATCTAATCATTTTCATCTTCCATTACAGATCCTTTCCCACAGGCTTCAAGAACCTCTTGCTTCTTGTGCAGCATGATGTATTTCTGAGCAGCACTGGAAGAACAAATCAATTAAAAATATCGCAAAATTTTGAGGGTATCAACAGTACCTAACTAAAAATGCTAAATTTGAGAGGAAGCATCCCCTGACTGCATCTTCCCAGTCAATACCCTGTTTCTCCTGTAAAAAACAAAACGAATATCTGAAATTCCCACATTAGGTTTAAGTGACTTGTAAAATCGACATCTATCAGTTAAATGAAAAATAAATCTAAGTGCACCTCTACCAAACACAAAGCAGACCGAGTCAAGGTTTGCTACATTTAAATTATAGATCTTTTCACATTGATAAATTCAACAGACATTTTGCCCTCAAAGCAAAAAAGTTATTTCTCATTCAAACATTGTTCACTATTCCTTCAAATATCCATTTTCCAAACTGGTATCAGAATCAACTCTGTCAACTTTGTTAGTTTAAAAAAAAAAATATAAATATATAAATAAAACCACAATCAAGCAACAGAGGTGGAATAAAATATTCCACCAGCAGTATTCTGACTCTTAGCTTCAGTGCCTGAAGTACACATTTCCAGGGGGCAACTGATAGCGTTGTCTTGTTCTTTAAGTACAAATGCTTTGTTCAATTTAGATTGTTGTAGTTATCATGAAAAACGGTCAAGCGAGTCCTTTTGTGCTACACCTCTTTTTGGACTTCCCCAAGTCTCTTCGGTATTCCATGGGTTTACAACTCTCTGTAATTGCAAAAGTGTGATCAATACAACTACCCAACTCATTATTGACAAAACCAGGATAAAGCGACTTGAGAGGATAAAACTCTGAGATCCAAGCCTCCAAGACAGTCTGATCAGTCACTTCCACGTTGTCAGGCAATCCAGCAATTAATTTTTATCAGCCTGCACACAACTCTACAGTACACTCTAAAAGGTTAAGAAATCTTTCCATTTTATTGTTTTTATAGAGAAGATAAAATATGGAAATATCGATGATGTACTGTTGAAATTAGGATTTATTTTCATATCCACAGGACGCTTTTTGTCCTCAGTGCTCTTCATAATAGTTACACACACTATGGTTGCAAGCAGTCAAAATGCAGCAGTATTGATTGGAGTGTAGATCATGTGTCAAGTTCCAAAAACAAGGAATAAATCAAGAAGTTCTTGGCACCTGTACCTGGAAGAGATATAGATTCTGGTATCTTCTGCTGTTTAGTTAAGACTGCAGAGCCTTTGGTCTTGTTGTTTGAAGAGCTGGTTAGGAAAAAACAAAAAACATTGCTGGAACGCTTGGCTTTTATGTTTCCTTTATGGACTTCATGATACTGCAAAAAAACTAAAAATTCAAAATTTAACTTCAGGTCACAAAAAAAATCCTAAAATGGACAAAACCAAGCAAGATGAATAACAAATTACTTCATTCAGAACACTGCAAGAGCATGGATATTTAAATATCTTGCTTCTGCCTGGGCATCCAATTTCAGTGCAAGTCAGGTACCCAACAAGAAGTGAAGTGCTCAAACACTTTGAAGGATTTAAGCCAATTTTCAGGTTCTACCTCATAGCATTCATATACTTGGGCTTGGTGTATTCAGATGCCTTCAGTGAAACGATCGTTTTCTCTCTCATAACCAAACAGTATTTTGAGAGACACATCTTAATGTTATCATAAATGTTTTCAGACCACAAAAGTCGTAAAATGGATTTTTAACATCATTAAGATTCCTCCACTGTAAAACAAATATAGACTCAGAAACCAAGAGGGGATGTGGGTCACCTATCCATGCTTTTCTCCAGGTTTATCGGAACTTCACATTAATGTAAGCTACATAGTGATGAATCAGCCCTGCAACCGTTGTAAAAAGCACAGATTTTTTTTTTTTCTTTGAATCCAAGTTACAAGTACACACTCCAAAAGCCTAGAGCAAGCATTGATCACGGCAAATGTTCACAATTTGCTGGAGGTTAAAGAGATGCAGTAAAAGAAATCTAGTAAATTTTAAGGCCGAACATTTGAAGGAGGTATCTTGCTATTGATCAAATTAGAGAAGTGTGATATTACAGGCATAAAAACTCTAGATTAATATGGGTAACCTTGAGGAAGCACCAAAATGAAGGCCTTTAGAAGGCATTTGGTATTGTTGCTGACGACAGCTCACCACACTCTTTCAGCTACAACATATCTCTTATTCCTGGCAGTGCTTAAATACTACTATGATTACTCTAAATAACGACTTCAATTATTATATGAAGTTTTACAGATAGATATTACCAACCTTGCCACCATTCTTTCCCTTTCAGTAAACTTACATGACATTTGTAATAATTCCGAGGAAAGTTCACGCAAATCATGCAAATAAAAAAATAAAGGGTTGAAGAAACATGTACTTGCTGAAGTACACAGGTGCAAAACTGCTGAGTTCTTCCTCTCCCCAAGAACGTACAGAAACAAAGCAAATATGCCAGAAGTTTTATGGCAGAACTGACAAGTTGAACTAAGACTATTTGTTATTCAGAGTCTTCACATAACTGTTCATCTTTTAAGACAGTCTGGCTCCAGACAGCAGCTTTGCCATCCACAATCAATAGATTTGCAAACATTTTCGTGCTGTGTACCAAATGCTCAGACAGATCTCAAATAACAATCCTGACTCTTTCCTGTGTATTTTGCAGAATTAAATGCACTTTAAAAGAAATTACAAAATGTGCACAGACTGCAATGATTTGTGTACTTATTTTTTAAAGACAACTTTAGTATATATCCTTCCCTTCACATGTTATACTTGTACAATTAATTTCCCCTGAAACAGATTACTCTTATTACTAGAATATTTCAGTGTCTTTCAGTCACACTAAGGCCTCTTCCATTTAATCCTTCCCTTTTTCTCATTTTGGTTGGTATCTTTCTCTTATACTGTCTAAAAATCCCATCTCAAGTGATCAGATTTCAAAAGGAATAGCACAAAGAGGGGAAAGAGAGAAGAGTGGATTTTTCTCCTCATTTACTTAAATATGCTTTTAAATTTCTTGATCGTGAATACCCAAAATACTATAGAAGATTCTTAATTCATTTATATAACAGAACTAAAGAACATTACTAAAACACTTCACAGTATTTCAATTTTGCACTAATGGTGAAGTCTATATTATTAAATCCTTCAGGAATATTACAAGTCACAGCTGCGGAATGAGTGCATGGAAAAAATGTATCCACATACAAAGGAGCAATGACCAAAAGAACCACCTTAAAGAAATTAGGAATTGCCACACTGGATCAGAACAATGCAATTAGTATTTTATCTTCTCCCCATCCCCAAACAGGGATCACGAACAGCTGTTTTAGAGGCAAACAAAAACTTCTGCCACTAAAAGCAATGAAGCAAAAGACCAGAGTGAAATTCACCCTGTTTCACAGAAACACAGCATAGACTGGGTTGGAAAGGATTTAAGATCATCCAGTTCCAATCCCCCTGCCATGGGCAGGGACACCTCCCAGCCTCAGGTTGCTCAAAGCCCCATCCAGCCTGGCCTTGAATACTCTCAGGGATGGGGCATCCACAGCTTCTCTGGGCAGCCTGTTCCCAATGTCTCACCACCCTCACAGGAAAGAATTTCTTCCTAATATCTAATCTAAATCTCCCCTCTTTCAGTTTAAAACCGTTATCCCTCATTACATCGCTCCATCCTTCATAAAGAGTCCCTCTCCACCTATTCTGTAGGCACCCTTTAAGTTCCAAAAGACTGCTATAAGGCCTCCAAATAAGGTTCTTACTACTGAGAAACCAATGTTCACCTTACACCAAAGGAAGCAGATCTCTTCTCATAATCACCCAGGATTCCCATATTACCTTTCATTTTGTACAATCCAAAGGAACATATGATACTTCTCAGGACTTTAACCATTTCTGGGCTCTCTGCCATTTCACAGCAATGAGGGTCTGGATAAACCTGTTAGTGTGGCGTAAGAGTTTAGTAACAACTGATCACCCTACTTCTCCAAATTCCATGGCACAGTGCTTTATCCCTTTTCTTTACTAAGGCTCAATGCCACAATTATCTTCATACAGACAAGAACACTGATAGTTACACAGCAGATTCTTCTACAGATTCAAGTGTAAGATTGTGGTAAAATCAATCACAAGCACTGTGTAATTTGGTTTTCATCATTCCACAACTATGGATGCTGCATATTAAGTTGCACTTCTTTCTTCATTAAGCAAAATTCAAAGCTCAGTGTTCTAGTCCTAGCTGATTCTCTTAAGAGAGCTCACCCTTTAACTATTCAAGAAGCACATGCAGACAAGATTTATCAAGATCATGACTCAACAATAATTCTCAGTGCTTTCTCGGTAACCATACATCTGTGTATATGATAATAAGATCTAAGATAAGATGTGCTTCAGTTTACTAATTAGGACATGACTTACTAGCTCAGAAACCAATGAATTTTCATTGTTAGAGTCATTGTCTTATGTACACAAAGCTTTATTATATCTCATTAAATACCCTGTAATTTGGAATGCCTCATTGTCCTTGACTCCTGTCAAGGTCTACACACTTTGTGTGTGAATTGTAGCACAGATTTTTAGCCCCACACTATATCTAGTGCTAGGCTCTTTCCTAATTGTTAACTATATCAGCTCCAATCCCTGCACAACTTGCAGCAGCTCTCCACTGTTAACTTCCTCATAAAATTTAAAACAAAAAAAAAAAATTTATCCCATTAGTAGATAGAGTGAGAATGGGAAGCAAGACATTCTTTGATTAACACACACAATATACCCAACAAGGCTGAAGTTCTTAAACAAGCGGCACATACAAAGAGTTATTATAATATTCTAACTCTGCATTGTAACTACCAGAGTTCAGAGAATTTGAAGATTTAATCACTGTAATATTTCTAAAAACATATTTTATTATAAAATCATAACACCATAACTCAGAAAGCTGCGCAAAAGACTATATTACATAAGGTCCTGTCCTGAGGTTAAGAATATTGTGTCCAAGCAGGGACTCAGACAAAGCTTTAATGTGAGGATTCTCTATTCTGGTACTAAAAAAAATTAAAATCTGCCTGCATATTTCAGGCACACAACACTAACAACTGTGCAAACTCCTGATGAGCTCCCAGAAGTAAAAGCAAATGTCTTGCATCTTGACCCCATCACCATGAAAAATAAAGTAAGCTTTTCTATTGTCTTCAGTACATACTGAAACAAACTCCCACACACTACTCAGAAAATACATTATTTTTTAAAGCATACAATGAAATAAACAAAACAAAAAAATCAGTATGTCAGATCTATCCCAGGTATAACACTAATGAAGTCAGGATGTGTACAAGCGCTGGCTCACACAGTGTTTGTCAAGACACAGTCCATAATGGCACTGTGATTTATTGTTAGCCTTTCCCTTCTGGAGGTCTGTGGTCAAATGTCAGTGAAGTTCAAACAGGTGCTCAAAACAAGAGATATGGCCACACATCTCAAACTAATCAGCCAGCCAGCATAGCTGCTAACCTCCGCTTCATACTGGTTAAATGCTTGGAAGACAAGGGCACTATTCCCAGGTCTGAAGGGAGAGTTACTGAACAGGCTGTATCAGCGCTTCTGTGTAACTGTGGCGTGAACTGGGGGAAATGAGCGACTCATTGGCAGAAGCTGCATAGTCATCACCGATTCCCTCCCTCCTTATTAATACACATACCCATCTGCCCATCAACCAGTCTAACATAGACCTGGTTCTAAAAGATACATGGTATCCTGGTGATGGTTTAAAGATAATACATCTATATTCTCAACTCTGATTCTTGTAGTGAAAGTGCCATAGCTTCCATCAAAGAGAGACTGAATTTGCATCAAGTCCTTACTGCAAAACAGTCATCTGTGTAGCAGGATATGCAACCTGCAGGATAAAGAAAAAGTATAAAACTTGAAAATAGCTACTTCACATGTGGCTGCGGTGTATTCACAGCCCTGTAACAAGACAGGTTGTACAGCTAAATCCTTCCTAGACTTTCCACCACCGTATGTAGCACCACTGTCTGCTTGGCATCAAATAGCCTGGGACAGAAGCAATACTCTGTGCTCAGCGCCAGCCTGTTTGTCACATTCATCACCAACTGAACTTTTCAGTAACATCTATATGTCTATTTATAAAGGAACTTGCCTAGTTTCAAAGGGAGGCATCCATCTTCCCATTAACATACCAAAACATAGTTTTGCTGGAAGAACGATCCACCTCATACTAAAACATTCAAAGCAAAACTTGTTTTGTCCGTTAGGTTAAAGATATGTAAACTTCTCCCCTACAGCCCCACCATGTGTTTTTTCAGTTGGTTCATTGCTTTGATATAACAAGCCACATCTTTAACCTGGTAAATGACTCCACACACAAAAAATGAGTTAGAGCACGCTGTATTAAATGTCAAATCACAAACATATTCACATATCGTGTCCCAGTTCTCTTACAGTGTGCAACAGCTAAAATTAGTTTACAAGTCTGACAAACCCCTATGGAATTCAATTGAAAGATTCCCACCGACGAAGTTTCAGAGCTCTATATTTAACACAATATATACTTCTAAAATAAATAGCAGATCACTTCATACTGGCAAGCAACAGAATTCTATCAATCCTGTAGCCTTTGTTTAAGCAACAGGTCACTCTCAAGAAGGAGTCATGATGTATCAGGCTCCCAACAGCAGATGTACAGTGGTGGATGCCATCAGGAAAGCTTGAGTCACATACAAAGTACCACACACTGCTATTAATGAGAGATAAATTATTGCTAGTTCAGCTTTAAGAAATGTAACACATAAGGAAACCTGCATCAAAACATGACATCATTTGACTCTTTGGCAGCAGGACGTGTGCTATTTCCACAGAGAGGGTATCAGCTAACTCAGTAACATTAGTATAAGGTTTTTTCCTCTCTGAGAAAATGATACTGCAGTTTTCTTTTTACGCAGCATAGTATTTTCTGACTTTTATTTTCCTTATAAGAAACACACTTATAGCAGAAGCTGATTAAAATTTAAGCTGAGTCTCCATTTAGCCTACAAACATCTTTGCTCAAGGAGAGGTGCTGCTGCATTTGTTCTGTAAGAGCCCTCACACCTCCAGCAGTACATATAGTGCTAGTCAGCAGTTTTACTTCTCTTCATTAATAACCTCAGCAGGAAGCAAAGAGCACGTATGAAAGCCTTCCGATACTCTCCTTTCACACAAAAGCCAAAGCCCAGAGTAAAACAAAGGACTTCTTAAAATAGAAAGTTTACAATAAATTGCTTAGAATAAAAACCACCCCAGATTACAAATGCTGAAAGCACATTCATTTCTATAGAGGCACTTATACCCCACATATTTGTGTCAGAGTTAAGCTGCCAAGTATTATTCTAGGTCGCATAAATGTTCTCTTTAAGATATTTTACCATGGGTACTTTCTCTTCTAATTGCAGCAATCTTTCTATCCAAATACCTCTGTGCTCATTACCCAGAACATTTAGGTGCAATCACAGCAAAAGATTGTTATCATGTTTTATTTGGTTAGAGCCTCTATAATGAAATACATACGTTTTCAATTAACAAACATCAAGCCAAACTTAGCTCTCGCAGCCCATTTTCTGTTATTCCACAGGCTGAGGACACCAATTTCACAAAAATATGTAGGAGAACCCTGAAGTAATTTATTATTTTTTAAGCTTTATAAACTTTATAAATGAAAGCTGACATGTCATACAAGAAAAAAAATACCAAGATCAAACCTTTGAGCATAGAATTCTGAAAGGAAATGCTATCACCTCATCCGTAATTACTTCAGCTGTTCCCGTGGACCAAAGGCAGCTTCAGACTGAAGCAACTTCCTGCATACCTCATGACAGCTTAAAATATGCATGAAGCCCAGATGATTAATGCATATACCATACCCTGTAAAGCAGGCTAGAGCTACACGTCAAATTTCCAATACCATTGTAATATTATATTGCAACTGCTTTAACTTTAGCCTAAGAGTTTGTTAGGAGCCTGCAAATAATCTAACTCTGTTCCTCATGTCTTTACATGCAGTCAAAGTTCCACTCTAGATGATTGCACACCACTGCATGGGCGCACGCACGTGTAACAAGACCAGAACTGTGGGTAAATGGAGCAGGCAGCAGCGTGGGGAAGCTCTCATTTCAACAGGAATAGCTAGGCTATTTGCAAACACACTTTCTGATTGGGAACAGCAATTTCAGGTAGACAGCATAGTACTCTTCAGAATGAGGTTTGAAATGCAGAGGAATACCTTCTCTCAGACCTGATTCAGACTCAAGTGAAGAACAAAGAAGGTGGGACAGGCCTGTACCGAGTCTGGCGGGTTCTGCTTGCATAGTTAGTATATATTATTTTATTTTTTTATTTACAAAAGAATCAAAGTATGTTAGTTTTTCTGCTAATCATCACTTAGGATCAAAACCACTTCACTCAAATGACAGTCCACGAGTACTATAATAAGAGTAGAAGCACCCTGCAAAATTATCACACAGATGTGCCATCGAACACCAACTGGCAAGATATATTCCAAATTTTAAAACAAAGTTCCACCAACATGATATAGTATACTTACTACACAGTTTTGGGATAAGAAGCAAAAATAGCATCCTTTAATATTGCTCACCAGAGTTTAGGGCCAGGTTTCACTGCTGCTTCCTAACTCACGTCTTCACAATTTCATCGTTCCTTACAATGGGGACAAGAGATGAGGATTTTTTTTTCATTGCAGTTAAATGCACAGCTCCCCATCTATACTCGACTGGCAAGTTCATAGATACAGGTATATGTAGAACATGCAAATTAAGATTTACACATTACTTTCACAACAACGAGTGATACTGGTCAGCACTTGTTACCACTTCCATATTAACTGTTCTTCTCCACAACTTTACAGTAGCTGACAAAAATCAAAACACAAGAACCCAAAATGCCTTGCTGTGAAAGGCCAAGGATTTTCCTGAAGGCTCTTCCTCAAAGTAAAGGTGTCAGGAGTTTTACCGCTGACCAAGGTCAGACAAATGTCAGAATTAAACCTCACACTTACATCAAGTTATATAAATATGAAAGAAGTTTGACAACTTACCGGTGAGAGAAGTCCTCTGCAAAAATGTTTATACAAAATGTACAACAGGCAAAGCTCTTATTAAAGTCAATAAACAGATCCCCAAATGACAAGCTGCCCTCTCCCGCATCTTGTGGCCTGAGTCCAAATTGTAAATAGTCAAAATATTCAGCACAAAGGACGCCAGTCAACTCATGTTTAATATAACAATTGCTTTCACTGCATTGTTAATAATAGAGACGAGTTCTTAACCAGGCTATTTGGACACAAAAAACCAAAGATATTGGAAAGCCACCAAGCTGACAGCAGGGAAAAAACCAAACCAAACGTATCTTTGTCTCTGCATGAGTTTTTAAAAACATATACGTAACACCTGAGATCACCTTTCTACATAACCAGTGGCTGGACTGATGATCACCATGAGTGGAAGGAGCCACTTTTAGGAAGTCTGGTTCCACACTTCACGCTATTTAAAGCCAGGCTAATTTCAAACAGAAAGAATTGAATGGAGAAAGAAATACATTATTTAATGGAAGTTTTGTAAAACCAACTTTTATAACTTGCACAGCTTCACACAGTTGTCATACACTCATCAATCATTTTAAAGTTATTAAAAAAAAAAATGAAGTCTCTAAACATACCACTTTGGGATTTGTCAGCCCAGTCAAGTACATGCATTTCACTTGAGGATTTGCCCCTACAGAGCACATTATCTTATCTCAAGGCATTCTCTAAGTTAATCAGGACAGGGAAATGGCCCAATGTGAGAGCTATGCAATAGATGATGAAGACAGCACTCAGTGCTGAGCTCACTGCCTCCTCCAGCAACAAGTGGTCAGTTCCACCAATGTCAACACAACTTCTCACAGCTGCTTTTAAAATGGAAATACATGAACTGCATCCAAGACAAAATCATCACTTTCCACAGAGCTTGACTTCAAATCCAAGAGTGAAAGTCTCAGAAACGGATTTTCAACTACGACAACTAATATCCTTCATGAAAATGTCTCAAAGCACAAAGAAACAAAATGGAGCAGACTATAGAAGCTCTGCTAAATCTATAAAAAGTTATTTCTACAGCATAATAGGATGTTCAAACTTTGGTTTTAATAATTTCATTTGTTGTATTTCATTCATTTCAATACAGTTGCAATCACTTGTCTTTCAAGTATAACAAAATACTTAAATTGAGACTATCCTAAAAAACGTAATTAATTTAAACCAGTGAAGATACACAGCTCTTAAAAGCTAGATATGTTTATTGAGTATTTCTAAAATGCAGCAATAACATCACAAAAAAACCCCACCCCTAAGATCTTCCATAATTTTTAACTTGTTATGATTAAACACATGCAAATTTAAGGCTTTGATAGCTCCTAATGCTTTTGCAGAGATTTAAAATATTGCCTAACTGTTCATCTGGGGTCTTTTCCAAAGCTTATGGAAAAGTATATAAGAAGCCTTCCATCAATAAACAGGAAATCCTAAAATCTTTAAAGCTACATACAGGGTAGGTTAGGAAAGTGGAAATTAAATTGGAGACATTCCCCTCCATTCTGCTGACTCAAATACAGGCAGGACAAGAAACATATGCAATTTCACTCTGATGTAAACAGAAATCTACGCAGGGACAAACAGCTTCCACCTACCAACCTCACAGCAGGATCAAGGCCACGAGCCACTTCTCAATGCCTTACACTCAAGATGGACTTTGCCCTTTACATTTTTTAATCCACCCAATACCTGCTGGATGGACAAACAGGTAAATCAATTGCTAAAGGAACAATGCTGATACCAGACTTGTTACCTTTCATTTCACATGAAACATTGTTCCTTTTCCAGAAATACTTGAAATAGCACTGAAACTACCTTAGTAATTTTCATAGTCAGTTTTCACAAAATGTATTGACCCACCATTCATTCCATTGTATATACTTCTGTGGTGAGGTGACAGGTCATCTGTTACTTGTCTCCTGAGGGTACCTTCTCTGCTGCCTCCACTGAGATGTTTGAGATGCTCTGGGCTCCCTCCATAGTGTTGTTTGAGATGCTCAGGGCTCGTACCCCTCACTTTGTGGAGATGTTCTGTACTTCCACTTGGCGTGTGCTTTTGAAGGTGATCTGGGCTGCCACTGCTGTGCTTTTGATGCTCAGGGCTACCACCAGGCCTCTGCTTTTGAAAGTGTTCAGGGCTACTACTCAAAACATGCTTTGGAAGAGTTTCTGGGCTGCTGCTGCTGTGCTTTTGTTGTTCAGGTGCTTTGACAATGGTTTTGTGATGTTCTGGACTTGGTCCTTTCAGGTGGTGATCAGGACTGCCAGAACTTCTAGGCTTCTGGAGGTGCTCTGGGCTGATACTCCTGTGTTTCTGATGCTCGGGGCTTCCTTCACCCCGAGTTTTTTGAAGATGTTCTGGACTAGTGCTTGGATGATGTTTATGATGGTCTGGACTGTCTGTACTTCCCGTGCTAGAAGTACTACTCCCATCACCAACATCTCGTATGTAAGTACTTGTCGCAGTTAACTGGCACAGGCTGATTTGGCTGTCAATAGAGCTCCGGCTGCCTGCTCCACCACTTTTCTCCTCATCCAGCAACACACACAATTCTTTCAGCTCCAGGTTTTCCTTAACCACCTCTTCCTGCCTCACTTCCAGTTCTTTCAGCTTCTGTAAGTACAAGGCAACCTCTTTGTGCATAACACTAGCGCTGTATCTGCCCAGTCTCTGCCATTCGCGGGACACTTTCTTGCCTTTCTGCCTGTCATCATCCAGAAAGCAGCAAAGGTCTCTCAGTTCTTGGTTATCTTCTTGCAGCTTCTGGTTGATATCCTTTAAAAGAAAGGCAATCATGACAGAGAAATGTGTAAAAGAATTAACACTATACTACTACCACTGCACAAACCAGTGAACAGCACTGCTATAAACCCATCATCTAAGCACTCAAGCGAGGCATAAATAATTGTGTACATAGATCTGACATATTATAAAAGCATCATGCTTCAAACAAAGCAAGCTGCTACCAGGTATAAAATAACTCTAACATGGAGTTAATCCTGAAGGGCACAAGCAACTGATACAGTATAAAAGTTTCAGGTGCATAATTAATTTTCTTGCTAAATATCAGAATAATTGTTCCCCGAACTGGGCAAAGATCATAAACTGTCTCATGACGACCTCGCTCCCTTGAGAAATATCCACCTGCGAGTCACTGCTGAATAGAACCACAAGGTACATCAGTAATATCAATTAAATAATTAATTAATAACATTTATACTCTCTATTCCCTAAAAGATATTTATGTATAAAGATTAATTTTTTAGAGATTTAAAATATTGGGGGTTTTATAATTTTGTTTCAGATTTGCACAAAAGAATCTGGCCAGTCATCACTTAATCAGAATTGCCTCAACTACACTGAAATGAAATAATCTGTTTTAACAGATTTTTTCACTCCTAACAAAATGAAGTACATGATTCCATGACCCTTCCTTAAGCGAGGAACAGTCTGAAGCAAAAATGTTCAAGCTATGGCATATTATTCTGCTATAGTAAAAGAAAACATTTCAGTATTTCATCCTTCTAGCTTTACTGAGCTGGCTTGTGACCATATTTATCTTTCTCTCATCTGAACATTCATTCTTTCTTGTGTATGATGATAGAAGTAGAGATTAGACATAATTCTTAAAAATTTAGCCTTATGAAAAGGCCATTTTAGCACTGTTTCTTAAGAAAAGCTTTTGTAACTTCATTGGATTTGAATGCATATATGCTTTTGATCTTCGTCTCAAAATAACTTTGAACTTGATCATTTTCAACCCAAACCTGACAAAGGATAAATCTCAATGAGGCTAGAAGGTATCCTTAAAATTCTGTGCTCCTAGGAAATATTTAAAGTGAACCCATTACGGAATAAAATAAGTTGTGGAAGGCCACAAGTCCTCAATCAGAAGCACCAGGCACCCATCCACCAAAACCAGGTACGGCTGGTCATTGTTACTTGTGGACCAGTTATTTCACACTGGACAAAGGAGGTAGATGTTCAGATACTACACGGGTCTCAAAACCTCATCCTCCCAAATTCGTTTCAAAAGTTCCAGCTGAGGCATCTGAACAAAAGGTGGAAGTTAAACATCACTTAAGGACTTCAAAATTGAGAGAGGAAATTGTCACTCCTTCCTACACACATCTCAACGTGTTTTGTTACTTATCTAAAAGATGCAAAAATCCCCATGATGTCACATCACCTTCGCACGTAGCTCGGGGAGAGAGATTATTGTAACGTAACTTACATTTAAAGTCTTGTCATTTTACTTATATTTTAAATGTAAGCTTTATTTCTACTACATCTTTATCATCAGTTAGTCTTTTTTAACCCCAAAACACCATATATTGTCAAAAAGACAGACGAGGGGACACAGAGTCATACTTTGTAAAACAGGAAAACTTGAGAGACAGGAAGAGTCTTACCCATGTATTATTTATTCTATGCCATGCTATTATCAAAGACACTCTCACAATAATTTAGTTGTTTAAAGCCATTCTACAAGTCAAGAACTCTCTTCTAACCCACTCTCACACAACAATTCAAAATCCCACACCGCATCTGCCTCCTTCCCTCCAACATTACTTCACTGAAGGAATTTCCTAAAAAACCAATGTCCTTTCCCAAAGCCACAAGAGAGAAAACGTTTTGTATTTATGCCTACTTTAACATAACTTTCTAGATCTACAATACACGCGTAGATGCTACATCAGGATAATTATCTGTAAGCAGTCATACAATCTTCCTAGGACTTGGAACTAGGAAGGAAACAGGGCCTTTGCTTCTCATCCGAAAAAAAAAAAAAAAAAAAAAAGAGGAGTTAAATTAAGAAGGGCTAAGTCATTACAGACTGGGTCTGCCTCTTACTGTAGTTAATCTGCAGAAGCATGTAATCAGAAATTACATGCTCTGAGATGCGTTATCAGACATCTTTTTCAGACAATAAACTAGGGATTTGTTCTGATCATCCTGTAACTGAGCCCAAGGGTCTGCCATGGCATGCCATGCACTCATCTGCATCTTGGAACGACCAGCTCCCTCCAAGCAGCCTCCCAGCCTGCCTGACAGCAGCCCCTCTGCTGCCCGAGCAAGTCACCCTAAAACAGTGACAGAAAGCAGCGTAAGCTACACAAAACCTTTTGAACAGGCTCTTCTTGCACAGGCACTTCAGACAGTTTCACTTGACCTTACTAAAAACCAACGAAATTTAATGCTAAAGTGACAACACTTCAGTGCTTTCCTCTGCCTGGGGCAGAGCAAACAGCAGCCGTGCTGTCTGCCGAATAGTTGGTCGTCTCTTAACCGGACACGGGATTTTTAAGCGGTATCAAACGCCGTTCGCTCCGCTCCCCCCCTGTTCGCCCCTCATGGGGTTCACAAGGGCTCCTCCCAGCCCATGCACCTGAGGCGATGGCTCCCGGCAGAAACTCCGGGGGTCCCACCCTGCACCCACCCCACCCCGCTACCTTCAGGCCGCGAATCTCGCCGAGGTGGAGCTGGAGGCGGCGGTTGACCTCTCGGATGAGGTTGCTGTGGTCCAGCATCGCGCTCATCTTCTCCGCCTCGGCGCGGCGGAGGCTGCGGATCAGCTCCTCCTTGCTCCACTTGAGCAGCTCCTCGTCCGACACCTTGGACAAGTCCTCGGCCGGCGCCGCCCCGCAACTTTCCGCCGCCACTTTCGACATAGTGGCGGAACGGCAGCCCGGGGGGACCCC
>VXBW01006208.1:590779-607509 GCA_013400375.1 Thinocorus orbignyianus
GGTGTCAGCCCCGGCCTCGCCGGTGGCCCGAGAGCGAAACGCTCGCCCCCTGATGCCGCTCACAGCGACGGGCGGCGCGACACGTCGCAGCGGCGGGAGCCTGAAGCCACGAGGGGAATAATCGGTTGAATCCCCGCTTTTAAATGGCCCGTTTCCCCCTCGAACAGCCCCCGGCGGGCAGAGCAAGGCGCCTCGCTTCATAGGCCCTCACCACCCCCGGGACTGCGGTGTTATAACCCCTTAGCGCTACAGGTTTCTGACTCCTGAGGGACAAATGCGACGCGCGAGCGCAGGCAGGAGGCAGCAGCAGAACATGTGCCTCTGCCCGCCCCTCCATCGCCGCCCCAGCTGGGGTACTGCTGCCTGGGCAACTCCCTGCTGGAAGGGCGGCCGACGCCACAGCACCAGGCCAGCCAGGGATTAATTCTGCTCTTGGCCTATTTAAAAAATGCCACAAGAATGGTTAAATCGAACGCTAATCTTTGTTCGTATTCCTAATCTTCTCCTTGAGCTGCCAGCTGTCACTTGATCACAATGAAAGTTCTGCTCCCGTCCCTCGGGCTACACTTTGCATTTTCACCATGCCAAAGCCCTGCGCCTTTTCCCTTTCCCAGCGCTATCCAGAGACATTCCTTCAGCTAATCCATTAGTCACGTACCTCCACCTCCCCAGCAACGTGCCGGACCCTCTGGTTCCATCCAGCTGCGTCCCAGGACAACCCAGCGAGGGCAGCCCCAGAAGCCTACACCGGCTCCCTGCCGTAACGGTCCCTTGCCAAAGCCCTGGCAGAGGAATCACCACAGGCACAGGCTGCTCCTCGGGACACAGGAGAACACCCCCAGACCCCTACCAGGAGCAGCACCTGAAGCGCAGAGCCAGGCGCCGTCAGGGGGGCATGTTTGCTGAGCTGTGACATGCACCCCGACATCCAGCACTCTCAACACCAGTTTTGACAAAGCACGGAGCTTTGCCACCGTGAAATCCCATTTCCTGATCCGTGCTAAGTATTGTGTGAAAATTTTATTTTCATTGAAAACTCTCCTATCACTCTCCTAAATCCTCTGACATTTTTTCCACTGTAAAGAACAAAGCTTTAGATAAAAGCATCTGACCAGCCACAGCAAAAATACAGTAAAAGGCCGTGAAAAGGAGCTGTCATCTTTTATGCCCAAATATATTCCATTTTAATGCAACTAAAAAGAACAGCTTGGGGAAAAGGAAGTAATGAACAAAGGCTTTTCCTATTCTTCTAATTCAGTTGTGTATTAGTTGGAAGGTCATACGATGTTAGATTTTTAAAAGTTCGAAAGGAACTTTTAAAAGTTCCATTAAATAAACAGCTGAAATGTTTATTGCAAAATGTCTGAAAATTTTAATCAAAAAGCTTCAGCATAGACTGTCCTTTTACCTCAACCCAACGTTAATGGTGTTTCTCAGGAGTAGTGCCTTACAGCTTTTGATCCTGGGGTGCCATGGGAAGCACAGATCTGAGATGAACAGCTTCAGGGACCACTGCATCCTCCACCAATATGAAACGCCTCCACATTTGTGGCTTCAGAAGGCACAGCTTTATTGTACAGACACACATGTGAAAGGAGAATTCATGAAGTATGGCCATTAGAAATAGTTTAATGAAGTCAAACTTCAAAAGTTTGGGACAAATGTAGCTCTAGTAACGGAACAAAAAATGTATCAAGTGAAACTAATCTGGAACGTTTCTATAAGGAGAGGATCTAATTTCACATTCACTCCTGCTTGTGTAACAAGATCAAAACGAGAGTGGGAAGTGCAACATAATTATTCCCATCTCCTGGCAATTTTAAAACTTTACTTTCAGATAGTCTACCTTATTGCTGAAATGCCAAATAATGTCTCTATGCCTGGGCTGTTGTCATCAGAGGTGATGACAACAACTGCCCCAAAACAAACTCTTTATTGTTCAATGAAAGCTGATTTTTTGCAAGACTGCCTTACTCCCCTTAGCAAATGTCATTCCCAGGCTGACATGGAGAGGCTGGGCGAATGAGTGTGGGAATCGCAGTGCTGGGATTGCCCCAGCTTTTGCCCAGTGACAAGAGGAATGGCAGAACCCCTTTTTTTTTCAGTTCTTTCACACCATGCGCCAAACACCAGCAGCAGTGTGAACCTACATCCAAGTAAATCTCCATAGCTGACCACAGTTTGCCATCTCGGCAGCATTTTCACTGCTGTGTCCTGCTTACCCCGGATATGCAGGTATGCAGCCACTGTTGCTGACAAATTCTCTTGCAAGTTCTTGAGGCCTGTCACTGGCTTTTCATTGACGCTTGTAGACTATATATATAGTGCTTTAAGTCTCCTATTGCTGGGTAGAGTCTCTAAGCATTATTACAAACAATAATAATTATACAATGATTTTAAAAACACTTTTGGATATTTCTAATGAGGCCCTAAAGCTGTTCTATAGCTGTCTGCCAAAAATGTGTCATAGCAAATGAATACTTTCATAGCCATCATTTTACACAAAGATGGCTAAACTGTTTTCATTCAGACTTTCCAAAAATACTTTTGAGAAGAGTTCAGACTTGAAAAATGTCATTCCCAAATTGGAAGGAAGTGGAAAAAGCTTTAAAAATGAAAAGTTCAACTAATTTTAGTTATAGTTACTTGTAGATATTCTACCCATCATTCATGTGTCTGTAGCTGACAACACAGCATCATGCACACTGGCCCATTAGTTCTCTGCTGGCTTATCACCCATCCCTAAACAGAGCTCCAGACTCTCCCATTGCTAACAAAAAAAGATTACTCCCCCTCTTCAATCTCCCTTCTTGTCCTTCCTGAAGAGCCTCTATCCATCCACGGCAGCACCCCAGGTCATGTGAACTATCCCACCATGCCTCCATGATCCCAATGAGATCATGGCCCTACAAGTCCAGGCACCTCTAATTGTTCCTGTTTGTTCCCCATGCTGGCTGCGCTAGTGTTCAGGCATTTCGAAGAGGCATCCAGTTGTGCTGATTTCCCAGGAAATGCAGTAAAGCTTTCCCTGCAATGCTGTTTTCTCTTGGAACCTCCTCACTTATGTGGGCACCCTTCAGTCTGATGTGTAATTTCTGATGTCTCTCTTGTCCACATCACCCCACATCCCTTGCTTTCAATCTGGTCCACTATTTCCTCACTTGTGTGCTTGTCATCAGCTCTCTCCTATCCATTCCTAGGTTAAAGTTCTTCTCACCAGGTTTGCCAGCATGTTGGCAAAAATGCTTTTGCCTGATTTGGTCAAGTGGATCCCACAGCTTCCTAACCGTCCTTGACATTCACAGAGAGCCCAACAGTCATAAAAGCCAAATCCCTGTTGTCAGCACCAGCTGTGGAAGCACTCATTGACCACAGGACCTCCACTCCCCCTAAAACCCTTTCACCACTGTAGGAGTCTTCATTTTCTAGCCTGACAAGCAGAGACCCTGGCTGTCCCTCCTTTGTTTACAACACCAGTACAAGTGTCGTGGCCAAACCACAACAATAAGTTAGATTAATGTGTGCATAACAATATTTTACAATGCAATGTAGACCAACTTTTCCTAACAGACCTGCATAGGGCATTCACAGAGTATTAGCACATATAACAATTAATAGACTGATACTAGGCAGTCCATATAATAATTTCTTCTTCATTGCACACCCACTTCCATCACACAAGGGAGATTAGAGATAGTACCATCTAGCTAAAGCTGGCCAGAAACAATTCTTCATTACAGATGCCTTCTGTCCTGACCTTACAAGAGACGAGAGTAAATGGCCAACTTTGAACAAACAGAAACTGCGTTGTGTTCACAACCCGTTGTGAGTGATACATGCTGTGGCTTAAAACTATTGCTTAGGCATGACTTTTTTTATATTGTATCTCTTTTATAAATCTGTAACAGGTATAGATACACCAGCACACTTCTCAGCTTTCAAAGCTCTTGTGCCCATGTGCCCTTGGCATTTCAGAATGCCTCTCACCATTCCCTACTTCGACAGGGTGTCACTTGTGAACTCCCTCCTGGATAAACCTGGCCACCAAGCACTGCACCACAGCAAACCCAGCACACCAGTAACAGCTGTGGAAAGGGAAAAAGGAGTGGAAACAGCAGAGACTGCATGCCCCTAGGATAAGACTGACTCCATGCGGGCCCGCTGTGCAATTCTTAAACTCTCTTGCTGATGTTTCGGCTTTATTGTAACCTAGATGACAAAAAATTCCACAAATATGACTTCCAGTGCAATAAGCAATTTTTTTTAAACTGCAACATGCAGTTTTCTCATCCCAGAGATTATTTTTTTTTAGAGAAAAAAAGGTTCATGTATTCTCAACCACATGAAAATGCAGAAAAAATCCAGAAAAACATGTTTTCAAATTAACAATCTGGAGAGGGGAAAGAAGCTCAGCTTGACTTAGTCATTAGGCTTTTTAAAACTTCAGAAGTTTCAACTTTAAGCTCTTTAATTAGTTACCTATGATAAATACCTTCTGTTTATTCTGAAAGGCATATAAAAAAACAACAAATAAAACTTTTTTTAAATTGTTTAAAAGCTTATCTCTCTTTTTCAAAACTATGAATTTCTCATGAAACAAAATTTGCTATGAACTTTTTCTAACTGCCACCTCCACATTGCTCATGATCTAGCTATCGTGCAACATGTGGTGACATGGATCAGCTTCATGAGTCAATGAAAAAAAATTTAAAAAATTAAAATCATTTATTTGAAAACAACGACTAGTTTTCTGGTGGATGATTGTACTGATCTGGCTCACAGCACCAATATGGGATGCAAGGGAGGTGGAGGAAACACGCAGCCCTAGGGATGGAGGTGGAGCAAGATCATCCCTCTTGATGGCAACCTGTGTTTAGAGCCCATTAAACACCCCATGGCTTCAGGACAGCTGCCAAAGTTGCCCCAGGCAAGAGGAGTAGAGAGCAACCAGCACTTCCTGCTAACAGTTTATGTGGTGACTGTGGCTTAACCAGGCTTGGAGATTTGACTTAGAATCTATAACAGAAAGGAAAATCTTGAAAGTTCTTATATGGGCACTTAACTTTTTAATTCAATTGGAAAACTGATAGGAGATCTTTGTGGCCCTCCTCCTGGACAAACCTGGGATCCCCAGTTCACAGGTTACTCACAGGAGACACCAGGATGCCATTCAACCTGACTCGGAGATTGCTTTCACAGGTCTTGGCCAATCCTCCTAAACCATTTGTTAATTGCAGTGAGGTACATGGAAATGAACACGCTTCATAACTGCTCAAGGTTAAGCAAGTGGTTAGATGACTGATCCTTAGAAACAAAGTGAAATATAGAAACAGGCACCTTTCCAACTCAGCAGAAAACATACCTGAAACAATAACTTAAAGGCATCCAAAGATGTTAGAATGAAATCATTAATTATAACACTTTTATGGGGTTGATTTTATCATGAAGAGCTTGGCAACTTTTTTGCACAGCTAACAGTTTGTTCTGGCCGGGATCCAACACCGATGCATAACCAGAGCATTTGTGGGTTTGTTTTAATTGTACCTCTGCTCATCGTTTGGGTAACACTGGACTTCATTTTGTGTTCATATTTGATTAGTGAGTTAATAAGGAGCCAGATGCTTATTTCCACTATTGCTCATGGAAGTAAAGTGGACAATTATGTGGTAAGAAGTGAGAAAATGTGCCCTACAGCATAATCCTTTGCTTCCCCCAACCATATGAAAGAGGCAATTACTGGTGCTGTATCTACAGGGATGAAGATGGAGATCTTCTGTCCTCCTCTAGCACACCAACATAACTGTAGTAAAGCAAAACTTCAAGCATTTATACTTAGCAAGAATAGCATTGGAATGAGATTAAGGTAGGATAAATCCTGGGGTGGGGGGAAGAGAAAAGTTTTGGAAATTAAGCAGTAGCATTCTAGGAAAACAGATACCACTGTCTGGAAGGAGAACTATGAAAAAATCCCTTGCCCTGATGGACACCGAATACTCTACATGAGCTTTTTCCCCCTCCTCTCTTCCTTTCTATGCCTTTGTTTGAAGTTTGAGCTCTGGTATCATGGATGAAAATTGACACAAACTGACTGGAGCAGCGGATTCCTTGATAACTCTACAACAAACAATACTCAGACTTCCTGTCCATTCACATCATAACAAATACATTGTTCTGTCCCAAGAATAGTGATTTGAAGGGAAGAGGAAAGCCTCTATACTTTACTATCATTTCCCTGAATCTACAACACAGAATGCTGTATTTTCAAGGTGAAAGCTCCCTTTTTAATCCGTCTGCTCAGTGGCAGTGTTGTAACTTGTTAATAAACCCTTCTCGTGAAAAAGGGATTATTTCTTGTATTTTTATAAAGCTATGTATGTTTAAGCAAAACTAATTTATAACAGGAATATATGGGACAGATCTCCCAATGGTTTGTAATACAGTAGTTTTCATTTAGAATAATTTTCATTTATCTAAAAAATGTTTAAAGTCAGCCAGTCACCTACCAATTCTGGCTGCTGCATGGCTACATGAAGGCTTTTTATACTTATCTCATTCCTTGGCAGGATGGTACCTTGTGGTTTCAACAAGTCTCCCCGCTATTCAGTTGTTCTCTACAATAAGGTGGGCTTTTGTGAAATCATCAGTTATTTATCCATCACTTTCCCCTTTGCCAGAGGGACACTAGGGGTCTGTCGCTGAGGGTAATTTCTCCCCGAAACTTGCTACTTCACAGTGACACTGTACACAGGTAGAGCTTCTGAGAAACACTCCTAGGGATTTCCAACTTATCTTGCCTTCTCATTCTGAGGTGTTCATACCTTGACTAGGATTACCTATTTAAAAAGAAGCAAAATTATATTCTTGTTAATATTTCCCTATACGCACTTTAAGTAGTAGACTAGCTTAAAAATACAAACAAAAACCCTTTCTTTCCAGCTAAGCACCAGCTCTTGAGTACAAAATTGGAAACCACATAATGAAAACAAAGCATAAAACCAAGGAACCAGCATTGTCCATATCAGTGTCATGTCCTCACCTCAACTCTGAACTCACCTAATAGCACTTCTCAAAGCCAATGGCCAGACCACAGCATTTAGATGCCATTTTTCACAGTGGGCCTTCTCCAAGGCATTGTTTGGGTCCAAGATTCAAGAGCCAAGACAGCAATTCAGGAACAGTTCATTTCCTAACAGGTGTTTTTCAGAGTTAACCTGCAATGCTGCATTGCCAGCCCCAAACCCACACTTCATCTAAGGGGTGCTTTGTTCTGTATAGCTCTTTCTGCAAGACAGAATTCCAAGACAAAAGCCTTCCAACTTTTATCTAATAAAAAGCAGCAGGAATAACACAACCTTTCTAGCAGATGTGGCTGTGATAACACTCACTTCCTTTATACCAACTCTAGCTCTGATAATTCCTGTTCCTTCTCCCTATTCTTTATAACTGGGCCTTTTTTCCATTCCTCTTTAATTAAAATAAAACCCACACCACAAAAAAAAAACAACCTTCAATGCTTGGGCTTCTATGATGTAAAGCATTCAGAGCTTATCTAATAGAAAGCGATACTTCCTATTGAATACACTCGCTGTGTTGCTACAGCATTTTAAAAACTATTGCAATATTATTTTTTTTTGAGTATATATCACATATCTGATGAAACACACAGCCTCCAACTCACTGGTAATTCTTCACAGTGATCTGGTGCAAGATGCTAATAATATGGTTAAAGAAGCCAGCATTCAGAGCCTGTTGGGCTTCCTCAAAATATTGACTGCTTCTCATTTTGTCCAGTGACAGTAACACAGAGAAGCAGACACCTTTTCTCGTTAAAAAAAAAAATTAAAAGATTGTTATTCTCAGATGATTTTTTATGATAAAAAACAGAAAAATCATTGGAGAGGAAAGAAAAGTTAATGATATGTTAGTGAAATTACCACAATTTCTAATGAAGTTGCAAGCTTAAGATGGAGCTAAGGCAGTTTTATACAGTCATCATCTTCACATCAGTTAGAAATTACACAAACGTACAAGGAAACTGCCTGCTAATAGATACACTTTTCACTTGCTCAAGCCTTCTGCAGATACTGCTGGCTCTAGCAATTCCAGCAATTAATTATCAATTCTGATAATGCCATTTGGGATGGAATAAAGACTGTAGTGTGTTTAGTCACCTTGAGCTTTATTTATTTATTTGGACTGCAGTAACACCTGAAACCTCTAGTGATGGAGTATGACCCCTTTGATTTGGAGCTATAGAACCACAAAATGAGAAGACTGTCCATAATATACTACATAAAAAGACTATGCTCCTAGAATTTACAAGCTACACCTGAGACCTCTGGTTCCTGCAAAGTGCAGAAGAAGGGGCTGGACTAGTTAAGTAAGATTGTCCTGTTTAATATGTAGTCATTTTCCACTGTAAACCTACACAGATATTAAAATAATGAAGAACCAAACCACACTAAAGTCAAACAGGAAGATTATAAAATTTGGAATGAGAAGAAAAATGGATATTTAAGAGGCAAAGAAGAATTCTAAGGAGTATATTAGTGACAGTTATGTCAAGCAGTTATAAACTCAGTGACATAACCTGAAAAGATTATGAAGGCCACAATAGCAAAAACAAAACAGCTACCTCAAAATGCTTGGGCAGATGATTTTTATGAAAACCATAGAATGATTGTGGACAGAAGGCACTGAGCTTTAACTTGGGTAATGACAGAAGTATTTGAGTCCTCAAAGCAAGGATGGTCTTACTGCAAGTATGCCTCAAGCTGGGCAGCCACAAGGATGTTTGCTGATGTGAAATGGCTGAGAAAAGAATGACATCCTGTCCCAAATGACAACAGCCTGTAAGAGTTGAGACCACATGGTCTGTAGAGATTTTGCAGGGGAGGAAAGATGACTGTCTTCTAACAGGCAGCGTTCTCACATCAGTTCACTCAGTCTGGTTGAAGAGACTGTTTAGCTGATACATTGATGCTGGAGATGCCTTTGTCGGTGACTCTGTGCCTTGGCCTGGACTTTCCTAAAAGCATTTCAGCTTTGAAAACATTTTGAAAGTGTACCGTTGACGAAACATGCAGAGAATGGCCCGTGCATCCCCTGACATCTTCCATCTTGCTGCTCATCTCATGTTTGCTCCATGTTCTGTCCTGACTCTTTGAATATGTTCAAATGATGTATCGGCTTTGAACTATATTGTTCAGCAAAAAGTAATCAACCTCATATTTACCACCGTGCCATGCAATAACACTTTGAAATTCTTTACTGGTTTGGGCCTGTTGAAATATGCATATACATGTTAATGCATGCAGTACCACATTTGGAAGAAAGATGTAAAGTAATTGGAAAGGCAGGTCATGAGGTTATTGAATGAACAGTGATCCCCACAGATCACCTTCCTTGGTAACTTTCATCTCCATGAACACACTCTTTAGTTATTCTGCTGATTCCTCTCGGCAGGAAAAATCCATTAAATATTTAATTAAGCTGTGTTCAATATATTAGGTAAGTGAACTATTCTATTTACTGCCAGCTTAACATTACATGCTGTATCATAGTGTTCTGCACAACAGTGTTGCAATGATATGCACATTATCGGAGATTTCATTCTATTTGCTTATGAACAGTAAAAGCAAAATCAGGATTTCTAATCTAAGTGCACTCCTTTTAGCTATTATTATTTAGTCAATTCGAGAGCAGATGCCTGAACTCTGTGAAGTGCAGGTCCACTAATAGGTGGGCATTGAAGTGAGGGTTTTTTTTTCCTTGTTTGGGTTTTTAAGCAGAGCAGTAATTTACTGGTAGAGAAAATCCCTGTGTATGACTTAGAATCATAGAATCATAGAATGGTTAGAGTTGGAAGGGACCTTAAAGATCATCAAGTTCCAACCCCCCTGCCATGGGCAGGGACACCTCTCCCTAGAGCAGGTTGCTCCAAGTCCCATCCAGCCTGGCCTTGTATAGCCACAGGCATTCCAAACCTTAGTGAAATTTTTAAACTGAATGAAACAGAGGTAAAACGGAGAGGGGGGCAACTTGGCAATTTGGAGAAATAATATTTAATCGAAGTACAGCAGAAACCACTGCTCCAGAACTGCCAACAAAATCTTGCCAACCTCAGTCAATTCCCAGCAATTAAAGATGACATAACACCATAACGTTTGGAATATACAGGGAGAGGAAAGGAAAGAGAATCAGATTGTTGTACATTTTTTTCACAGTTCATGTATGACAACTGCCAAGGGCAAGTGTGTTTCTGAAGATAAACTGATAGTTGAAACAATTGCTTCCAACATGGAAATATTAGAGGCCAAAAATCCCCCCCAGTCTTCAGGGGACGAGTATTTTCTCTGTAACATTAGACAAACAACGTGGACAAAGCAATAGCACTGCATAGGGAATGCTTGCAACTGCAGCATCATGTGAAATAAAAGAGGATCTATTCCAGAAACTTGATTTCTTAGGCTGATGTAGCAAACTTTCATCAAAGGTTAAATGAAAGATTTTAACTTCCAGATATCTGAAGATAAGGACAGTTGGGTTCAGTCCTACGAAGTCTGAAGAACTGGGGACAAGATGCTAGTATGTAAGACTCCAGAAATGACAAAGAGAAAGCTATGATTAAAAAAAAAGGGGTACAAACTTCTTTTTTTTATTTTTTTTTTTATTATTATTTTTAATCAGGGACTCAGTGGTATGGAAACAAACAGCTGTTAGAATGTTTTAGAATGCATCCCAAAACTCACTGGCTTCAGTAGGTGACTTTCCATTATTTGCAAGGAGTACTGGATCAGCACCCTGCCTATTTACATACCTACTAGCTTTATTCCTAATGTCTCATTAGAAACAGGCTGAAATTTGCACAGAAAAAATGACAGAAAAATGTTGAAGAGGGAAATAGCTAATAAAAAAAAAATAGTTAAGAAATAAAAATAAAAATTGCATCGCCTACATTTTTCTCTTGTCATCTGGAATCCCCTTACAGTTCCAGTAATCCGAGTGGTAAGTAATTCCTTACATTGCCAAAAATGCAAAGATGATAAAGAGAATTTTGCAAGTCAGCCACGTATCAGAAAATCCCAGCTGATTTAACTTTGATAAATGTCTTTTCCAATAAGAGCAAATGTATTCCTTTTTCCACTGTAATGTTTTGGGTGGGGTTTTGTGGGATTTTTAAGTGGAGTTTCTTATAAGCACTAAAGCCAAAACATCCTGAAAAATGCAGAACACAGAGCCTTGTTGCAAGCAGACAGGGGAAGATTTGCCAGCTGCCCAATTACTGGTTTTGGAAATTAAGCAGGTTCTGGAACTAGGCCATCTACAACTTTACACAAACCCAGAAAGTCCCTGATCTTGCAGGAGGATGGAGTGAAGCAGTTTGGACCAAATTGAAAGGAAAATCTCACAGAGGTCTTTTTCCAGGAGGATTAGATGCTGATGCTTCCCTCAAAAACAGTTATTTATAAATTAATAAGGCTGAACAGAAATAGTTATTTTCCATACATCCTTCTGAACCACAGGCAAAAATGAAGGACAAGGTCAGCAGGTTTTGTCAGTATTGCACACACAGAAAGAAAAAAATTAAAAATTACAACCAGATACTGTTAAAGGTACTACTAGTTTAAAACCAACTCCTCTTTTTCAAAGAGTGACAGAAATGTGCTGGCCCCAAAGGAGACTTGCGAATCTTCCCATCGCTGTGCTATAATCTTCATGTTTCCAGTCTTTCAGGGCCATAAATCACTGCTTAGCACTGTGACACATCCTTCCATAGAAATACTATCACCAGGCCAGGCTGAATGCACCCTAGCCTAGTCTTAAACAATGATAATTTTAGGGGAGAGGGAAGCCATCAAATGCTCGTGTTCATGTGGTGCAAATATGAAAAGATTTATGTATCAATCCACATAAACAAAGTAGTTGTCTTATTTGTATCTACAGGCACTGCAGCTGCTCACTTCACCGGGATTCTATGGGTAGCATTTGGCCTGGAAGCATATTCTCTAAGTTTACATCTCAGTAATCCAATTAAAATGTATGAGAACTAATTAAACATTGTGGATAATGATAGTAACAATAGTACATAGTAATTTATAGCATTTTCTACCTTTGGTGCCGTTTATAAGCATTAACTAATTAATGGATAATATGAATTTAAAAAACCAATGCATGAGCATAGCATATGATTAGAATTAACATTTCAATTACTCTCCTCCTCTGACCACTACATTTACAAAATGCTCATTTCCTTGTGTGCACATGTAATAATTAAATCAGATTCTGTACAACTTATTACAAAAGAATTCTAGAGTTTCTGAACCATCCTATATATACTCAATGAGAAATGACAACTGCTCTTATTGTCCTTAAAATTCTTCCCTTTCAGTTGATTTCCACAGACCCCTGTTAACATAAGCTCTTTTTCTTAAATTTCACTCGCACAGAGGGGATTCTGTGCAGTAACTTCAATCCTACAGCAGCTACGCCACACCAGAAACAAGGGGAAGCTCCTCAGGAAAAGCCATTGGATCTTCCAGAGCCCTGGGGGCTGAAGTGCTCACATGCAGACACAAAAGCTGGATTTGTGAATCTCCAGGTACCAAATCCCCATCACCTCTTCCTATGTAGCAAATACTCTCACCTAACTCCTAGTGATTACAACCTTCACTGACAGACCTTAAAAATCACCACTTCCAGTATCGCTAGAGTACAGAGCTTGCCATAAGCCAAGACTGCTCTGGACCTGCTTTTAGCCTGAGCCCTCCGACTGCACCACAGCAGTTTAAATGTAATGCAAGTGCATCTGTGCAGGAACCAGATGTGGAAGTCTTCCATTAGGAGGAGTGGAGGCTTTCAGAAACTGCAAAACAAAGACACATTTTGGCAACTCATTTTCCCCTGCTGCCAATTTAAATCTTACAGTTTAACATTACTTCCTTTCAACATCTGTTGGTTTTGTGGCTAATGGATTGACCTTTTTGAGGAGGGAAAATTTTCTTCTGGGTTTTTTTTTGCAGGCCACAGAACTGTCAGTCCTCAGTCTGGGTCACTCACTGGGTAACGGCCTGGATAACTCACTGTTGTTAGATTTTTCCAATAGTTCCAAGGGGTTTCAGGTACTAAAACCCAAACCTAAACAAAAAATCCCCAAGGCCATTAAGAATCCATATATGCTAGTTGTCATACACAGTCTACAGTAAGAAGAAGCCTCCCTCAGCTGACAGGGCAAATGCATTTGCCTTTTCTTCAAACAAGAATCTGCAGCACAGGGTCTCCCTCGTGTTGCTTTCCTATCAATGACCTCTCTATCTGCAGTTTAGTTTGTCCTCCTGCTGTTTCACACACTTTTTAAATTAAAATTAATTTATATTGTGCTAGATGTGTAGGCTGACACTCTCTTCACTCTGCTATTCTCCAGCTTTCTTTATGGACAAATGCAAATTGCCCAGGTAGTTTCCTGTAAGAATCTCTTTTTTTCCGCACATCCCCACATAATTGTCAGGCATTACATTTGAACCTGTAAGTGTGGAGGGACACAAACATTTATCCAGCCTGATACAATTACCTCTTTCAAACAATTTTTCTGCTCGTATCTTAACTTTTTAGCTGGCTGTAGAAGCCTCTGAACAGTTGGTATTCATTCTAACTTGTCTTTTTGGGTGCCAGTTACATGTTTCCAATCAATGAAATCAATAACACACTTCTCATGTTTCCCCTATTACACAAACAAATATAGACCTAATGCCTCCAGTGTACAGGTCGAGGTGACAAAGAAAGGGGAGCACAGTAGGGAAAACCAATAGAAATCACTCAAGCCCCGCTGACTGAAGTTCTTACTAATAATTCAATTATCAGATTTCTTTTCACCTAAATTAATAAAATACCCACAAACTTCAAGCAGGAAGAGACAGCACTGATTTTAGTCTTGCTCATTACATCATTTGTTTCTGACTAATAGGGCTGCAAATATTTTTTTCCTGTGCTAATTGAATTTTTTTATTATTTTTAAAAATTGAATAATTCTTTAATTTAGAGAGAAGTTGGGTGGTGAGATCTACATAGCAATGTTTCAAGATCATTGTGTTTTACCTTCAGCCAAGGAAAAAGCTATATAACTATAGAAATAAGTTTCAACTGATCACTTCAGAAAAACATTTGTGGAAGAAAAAATTGTGTTTATTCAGTGTTAATAAAGTTTTCTGGACTCTGAATGGAAATTCTCGTTGGTGATTTCATTAGCAGGATCGTCCTAAACCCTTACTACCATCTGTGAAGAAGATTTTGTAACAGCAATAGAGAGGCAAAGGGGCTGAGATAGGAAAAAAAATCAATTTTTAGAAAAGCAAGGAAGTTTGTTCCATTTCAGTAGGCTTGTGAGAGTTACTGAAGAATAAATGAGCACTGGAGAGGAATAATACTCAGTCTAAGAGTTGATTTTTAGACAAGATTCAGGCACTGTCCCAGAGCATGAGGAAATTTCCATTGCTGTTAGTACTGTACGTCATCTGGATAAATAAAGGCTTTCCTAAGCCATCCCCTTCCATTGCCTTTCAGAAGTGCTGCACTTACAAAGCAGTAAAAACCTGAAGACTGCAGGAAATGCAAAGCATTTCTATTTATAAAAACATTCTAAAGGAAAGAGGTATCATATGGAGAAACAGTTCATAAGAAATTACAGCCTCATAGCTATCCCATTTTGCTTTTCCATTTATGATTGCTACCTACCTGCTCTGCCACCCACACACCCCCAGCACTATTAATGCTTATGAAAGAGCATAACATTTTCGTAATAATGTTTTTGTCCATCATCTACAGAGTAATGTAGTTCAGTCAATACATTCCCTTGGAGAAAAAAACATTTTGGTCTGCTGTAACTAGATGCTCTTTCTCAGGACAATACCTTGCACTCAACTACCTGACTTTCTTTTGGATTTTGAAAGGGTATAAAACAGTTCTGCCAGGAGACAGTAATTTTCATTGGGGTGATGCTCACCCACAGATTATGTCAGGTGTGCTGTTTGTTACATATCACCATCCTATACCATGTGTTATGTGTAGAACAAGGAGATCTAATTTTGATTCCAAACGCTTATTCTGTTCTTTTTATCTCATTACTGAAAAGACAGATACGCTAAGGCTCAGGTTTTTGTATCCCAAACCTACTTCAAGGATATGCTTTGCTGACATTTGCTGTTTGTTTCTGGAAAGTTTGTTATTAGACAGAAATTTGGTGATGTCACTAAATTGTATAGTTGGAAAACAACATAAATAAGCATTGGCTTATGCTAAGTTTATGGCTAGACTACAAATCTGAGAGCCAGTCATGGAGCCAGGGATTTCGCCTGACAGTGATTTTACCCTAATATCTACAAGCTTAATGTTAAGGTAAAAACAGTAGGAGCATCTCAGGTCAGCAAGGATGTCTTAGCAGAAGAGGGGAGAGGCAGTCCTTGAAGGAGCCAGCATTCAGGCAATTCAGCACTCTACCTGAAAACTAAAGTTTTGATGTGCCCATGGCACAATGACAGCCAATGCTGAACATGGAAGCATTGGTACAGAGTGGTAATCATGGAATTGGCAGAGTTGGAAGGGACCTCTAGAGATCATCTAGTCCAACTTCCCTCCTAAAGCAGGATTACTTAGAGGAAATTACTCAGGACTGCATCCAGGCAGGTCTTGAAGGTCTCCAGAGAAAGGGACTCCACAACCTCCTTGGGCAGCCTGTTCCAGGGCTCTGTCACCCTCACCAGAAAGAACTTTTTCGTCTTATTTGAATGGAATTTCCTGTGTTCCAGCTTGTGCTGGTTGCCCTTCATCCTGTCACTGGGAACCACTGAAAAGAGTCCGGGTCCGTCCTCCTTCAGCGCACCCTTTAGATACTCATAAGCATTCATAAGGTCTCCTCTCCATCTTCTCTTCTCCAGGCTAAAAAGTCCCAGCTCTCTCAGCCTTTCAGTGTTAGCCTATAACATTGGTGGCCATCTTCAGCACTACCTAAAGGTCCTGAGCAGTCTTCAAGAGTAAACAGTCCTCTCTTATTCTGCTTTATAGTTATCTAGTCCAGAAGGAGCCAAGCAGGGGCAACTATAGCAAGGACTGTGGCAAAAAGAAAAGTTTGCAAGATTCTGCCCCATCAAAGCTGGAAGCACCTACACTGAGGTTAAGGCTGCCATTCAGGAATTCAGGGCCGTTAACAAAACAAAACAAGCCTGTAGAATATTGCAACCTCTTCAACACCAAGAAACGATAGGATTCCCCATAGCATCCCCAGTACTTTTCATTCCTACATGCCCAGTCTCCAGACAAAATTGATATCATCATGCTTTTTCTTAGGGGTGTCCTCTCCTAGCACCCTTAAAAGCACAGCGAAGCTAAGGAAATCCAGCTTGCATCTTTCAAGCAGCAGTGGCCGGCTGCTAGGTGTCTGCTGGCTAGGATATGGTCCTGTTGTTCCCCAAACCCTCGCACACCCCGAGCCAGGAAGGCAGCCTAACGACTAATTGGGAGGTAATAGCGATCTAGTTCGTTAAAGTCCTCAGGTGAGGATTTACCAAGGAGGGGACAGGCTCCTATCACTCCCCCAGAATGAAAGAAACGATTGTATAGCAGCCTCAGCTGTTCGTGAGAGGTACTGCGTGAGAAGTAAAGGAGGACTCAGCAGTGATCATTTCAGACAGTTTAGTGAATTATTTTTATGAATTTGTTATTTAGTGGACGTTTATTAA
>VXBW01006208.1:610618-630784 GCA_013400375.1 Thinocorus orbignyianus
CTGTGAGGGTGGTGAGGCACTGGAACAGGTTGCCCAGGGAAGTTGTTGATGCCCCATCCCTGGAAGTGTTTAAGGCCAGGCTGGATGGGGCTTGGAGCAACCTGCTCTAGGGAGAAGTGTCCCTGCCCATGGCAGGGGGGTTGGAACTTGATGATCTTTAAGGTCCCTTCCAACTCTGACCATTCTATGATTCTATGATTCTATAAGTACCTCATGCGACAGCCATCCAAGGCCGTGGCCCGGAAAGGCCAGGAATGCCCCACACCCAGCCGCTCCTCTAACCATTATGGCCAGCACCACAGAAACTGTCACCCAGTCCTCTCACTCCCTTTCTCTTTCACACACGAAGTCACCAAAGTGTGCTCAAATACAGTCAAATCAAAATAAAATATAAAATCAACTTGAGCGCTTTGCTTTTACTGCCCAGTGAAGTGCCTTATGAAGATCACCGGGCAGTAACAGTTACTGCTCTCCAGATGCGCTGAAGAAAAACTTAAGGATGTTTTCTGAAACGGCCACCGTCCATCTGGCTACAGCTCACAAACCTGAAAGCATCTGATAAAATGAGCACCAAGAAAGCCAGGATTTCAGTGTGCTATAGCCATCGCAGCCTCTCCAAAAGTTTATGAGCCTAGAAATGCGTTTAGGAAACATCCTTCTCCCTCAAGAAACCATTCCTTTTCAAGTATTGTATTTTACTAAGTACAGTAGCTAGCTTTCTGTAGAGTTGGACAATTCACTCTACTGAGTGATACTGCCTCACACTATCTGCACAGGGACCTCTGCCAAAGACTGCTGGCAGAGGTGCCTGACAGGCTCGTTCATGCTTGTGGGGCTGAATAAGTTCATTAGGCTTACAAGGAAGAACAAGCTCGAATAAAACTGCACACATCAATGTGCCCTGCCTTAATTAAAATGTACGATCTCCACATAGCTGACACCCAAAACACTGCTGACACAAAGGAAGCACACAAGTCCTTCAGTTAATAGTACTTTACTTTCTGTCAAAACTTTTCAGGCGGGAGGGGTTGGGCTGGACTCGGGGGGGAGGCAATGTCTCCATTGAGCGTAAGAAGCTGCACCACGTGGAACCAGGTCTCACAAATTCCTGGATGTTTCAGAAAGCACCTGGAAAGTAAAGATTGTCAAGATAATGGCTGGAAAAGATGTGTATCTGTTGGTGATTTTGTGATTTTTTTGCGACGAAGATTTTGTGAAATATAAGTATTGACCATTTTTTTCCTCCATTTCCCATTTTTGTAGCTGATTGCTACACTAATACAAAAGTAAAAGATTTTGCGGAGTTTGGGGAAAACCAGAAAATCCCAGATCATGCCACTAGAGTTTTCCACTTGGATTTTCCCCCACCTATGAAAGCTCAAAAGCTCTCCATCTCCATGTCCTGAGAAGTTGTGGCTGCCCCATCCCTGGAGGGGTTCAAGGCCAGGCTGGAGCAACCTGCTCTAGGGAGAGGTGTCCCTGCTCAGGGCGGGGGGGTTGGAACTTGATGATCTTTAAGGTCCCTTCCAACTCTGACCATTCTATGATTCTATATCAGGATACACAGGGAACAACCATTCCCATAGTACAGAAGCCAGTCCCTTAAAATTTTCCTCAGCATCACAGGTCCCTGCCCTCTGCCCAGCAGTTGTAGCACCAACACTGGCAGTGATCTTCCCTTAACCTCCTTCCCAAGCCTACCTGGAGATACTAGGGAGTCTGGTCAGTCTTTGAATGGTGATCATAAAGCCAAAAGAGCTTTATGTGGCTAAGAGGATATATGTATATACACATAAATATCTCAACATGACCAAGACAGAAGAGCAAAGGCAGAAATGTACAAGACCCACCCCAGCAGGACTCCAGCCATTGCCTCTTTCATCTTCGACCCCTTCTTTGAAAGGTCTCTCCTCACAACGCTTAGCCCAGGCTTGATCCTGCAGACTGGCCTTCAAGGGGTTCTGCACTGAAGCAGGGAAATTTAGAGCACGGATGGTTTGCAAGATTAGCCCTCTGGGACAAGCACTCTGTGTTCAGTGTCAGACACACCTGTGGCACTGAGAACACTTGAGGGAACAGGAACTGCAGAGCTAGTCCAATGCTTGCTGTGCGTAAGAATTATAGGACAGTTTTAAATTGCAAGGCTACATTTACACATCAGAGTGAAATATAAATACCTGACTAATTATATAGGTTTCCTTCCAAGGGGAGGGGGGGGGAGTCAGTCCTGTGCTGCACTTTTAAGATTTCCAGACCTCAAGCAATGAATGTTCGCCACAGGTGTTTCAACACTGCTCTGTCCACCAAGTGTTCATGAACATGCAATATGAATATACGATATGCACTCTCTTCTGACATCTAACTAGTTGATTCTCAGACAGAATCAGCTTTCCAAAGATGAGCAAAAATAATTTATGCGAAGAAGCGTTATTGTCACAATAGCATAGCTTTAAAAGAAAGAAAAACTTTACTTGGAATATGATAGAAAAATCATTTCAACAAACAGAGTTGTGTTGGCTCATGTTGCTTGTGAGAAGAAAAATATGTTTGTATTTTTTTCCTTTCTTCTATTGCTTGTGATATAAAGAATTTAGATCTATTTTTTCTGTGCCCACTTTTATCAACATGTTATCTTTCCGATGCTATTGTTCATTCCCACTGCAGAAACTGCAGCATATAATGTTATGCCATTTGCAACCTATTATGGCATGTCATTCCAATGATTTGCAATAGAGTGCAATATAAAGCTGTTTATAAGGCAGTTACTTGTGTATATAGTTTAGCCTAACTAAAAGATATTGAAAAGAAAGGCTCCCACAGTCATCATTTTTTTATTTGCTCATAAAACTATTTTGGAACTTTAATATTCAAGTGTAAATTTAAGCCAAATTAAAGTGCTGAAATGTTTACTGAGAGTCATATTTTAGGAACAAGTAACTTCAAAAGTATTAAGAAAACAAAACATAGGATCTGAAGGCATACCTCTGCACAGAACAGCAAAATTCAAACAGTATGGTTTAGCCAGAAAACAGTGTTCAGTCAAAGTGAGAAAGCAATGAATAACCCTCTTATAAGGGTGCTTCATGTTGTCAAATCCCACCAAACACAAGAGGCTGACAGGCACGTTCAAGTCCCTTTGAACATCAGGTGAAAAACCTAAATCCAATGTACAGAGACCTCTCCTTAAAAGAGGCAGGTCTTTGGTAGGTAAAAATAGTTGAACTTTGCTGATTTCAGTACAGGACCTGAAAGTGTTTTGCAAACTACCTGGACTTTGGACTTAGCAATGCTCCAGGGAAGCAAGGGTGTTATTATGCCCATTTTATAGAGAATGTGTATTAAGCAAATTTTTGTAACAGGTTTTTGCTATCATATTTTAAAACATCAACCATGAGGTAGAAACAATTTTGAAGCAGAGCTGTCCTTAATGGGGTTTTAGGTCAGCTATGCTGACCACTGTTGCCAGAATGCTGAACCATTAATCTGATTGAATACAATAATTTCTGTGTTCCCAAAATTGCAATGAGAGAGGCTAAAGGCCATCAGAAAGAGTGCAAAGGCCAGGGAGCAAATTCTTCTATATTACATGATGAGTAAACATTGTCTGCTTACTAATAACCCTGATCCGAAGGGAAGTTTGTCTTGTAATGGACGTGCGTGTGAGCAGACCAGAAGCAGATGCCGAGAGGGCCGGCACGGAGCAGAAACCAGCAGCAGAGGATCCCGAAGGTCTCTGAGGCAGCACTTGCCTGCTGCGAGGAGAACGCTTGCCCCAGCCGGCGCTGCCCTTTGGGGCAGTACCAGAGACCCAGCTTTCCAGGAGGGAACAGCGATTTCCTCCGAGGTGCTCTGTGGTGGCGTTTGGCAATTTTGTTGCTTTCCACATCTTTTGCTGGTTTTCATTACTGAAAAAGGGCAGCATAAAGTGGAAAAAGCACATGTTTTCAGAGAGTGGAGAGGCCGTTTCTGACAGTTTATACAGTATGCCATGCAAGATGGCCCAACTATTTTTCTTTTCTGAAAAAATTATTCCCCCGAGCAAGCCTTAATACACAGTTCCAAACCGACTGGCAACCAGGAGTAGATGAGCGCTCCAGATCACGCTCCATCACAATACAGTTACAACTATTTAAACCCCGATTAATTCTCTTTCTAACTTTCCCATCAAGCTGTAAAGTTCCAGTTGGCAAGGCTTTTTACTTTGATTTTGAATTCCTGCTTGGAAGATTAACTGAAAATGGATTTGGCTTGAACAGCTGCACCGAACATATTTTGTTTTATTTTGTTGCCATCTCAAATAACAATACTTAGCACTCTTCATCTTCAAAGCATTATACAAACATTGAGTCACATCCCCTCACAACAATCTCGTGACATCACCTTCTGTAAATAAAATCATTCTCATTGTAAAGAGGTGTAGAATAAGCAAGAGGTCCACAAGGGTCACAGGAAGAGTCCTTGGCAGAGGCAGATGTAGAAGCCAGCGTCTCACAGGCCCCTTCTAGTCCTTACTTTATTAATCTCCGCTTCTGCAGACACATGTGGGTTGCTTTGGGTGGGGTTTTCTTCTCTTTTTTATTTTTTTTTTTTAAGCTCAGTTCATACTAAGGTAACATCCACGGCAGTTAGAATATGCACAGATCAGCTTGTAGGCACTTTCTGCTGCTATGTGCCCTATCACCTGCACAGCCAGATCCGTGGGAGGGAGTTCCCTTTTCTCTCAGTGTCTGAAAGGTACCTTGGGCATGGTTGTATCCTGGTGTGTCTTTGCCCTCAAGGCATGGAGGCAGCACATATATCAGACTACATCCAGCCAGGGAAGATCATCCTTTTCTTCAGACACACTCAACTCGGACACAAAGTTGTGATCTCTCCAGGAGGTCACTGCTTGTGGGGAGAGAGCAGTGCCAGGGCCAGCACTTAATCAGAGCAGGGCTAATGGACTGGGCATGGGACTTACGGAGCCTCAGGTCCCTCTGAAGTCAGTGGAGAAAGGTATGTCCTTTCAGGGGGTAATTCAGAGACATCAATTTGGTTCTGCTGACTACAGAGAGAGCCTGTGCTCCTAAATTAGACATCTAAATCAGCAGTCTGTGTGAAGCAGAAGTTGTGTGAATACATCCCTATAAATATACATTCTCTGCAGTGCCAACTCCCATAAAGTGAATTAACATCAAAGACGTAGAGCATATAGTTGTCAGGGCTTCTTTTCCTGAAGAAAACTGACAGAGAAAATATGGTATTTGTGTTCCTCACACATCTTATTTTGCTTCCCTCCTCATTCGATTTTCCTAACTATCTGAAGAGATCTTTCAAGACTAAAAGAATTGGATTATTCCCTATAAAACAATGTTACCCAGAGAGCCCCTAACCAAGGCACTCCAAGGCACGAGTGAGGGAACTGCCCCTCCTAAGGCATGACAGGTATCTGGCAACAAAATCCAGAAGGTTCTGTTGAATTTCTGCCTCTTTGTGCGGTCTAGTAACCTTGTTTCATTGGGAAAAAATGGCAGCACAGCAAGGCTGAATCGTTCAGCAGTTAAGACACTGGCCTAGCGTAATTCCCAGGCCCATTACTCCTGCGGCGCAGCTTTAAACAAGTTATTTCGCCTCTATTCCTCTTAGCCTTGATCTCAGGAGACGCCGTCAGGTGCTTCCTATATTAAGTCCTCGTGCCAGTTTTTGAGTTCATGTGAAGATGGTCGGCAGGATTCCCAAGAGCGATGCCCACGCGGTGCAGCGGAGGCGCCTGGCGAGGCAGCGTGAGCAGACTTGCACCCACACCACTGCGCTGCTCCTTCTCGCTGGCAAGATTTCAAGGCAGACCTCCCCTAAGCACGAATGACAACAGCTCTGTCAAAGGCTTACACAAGCTGCTGGCCCATTTCAAAGCAGTGAAATATTTGTAAGAACTCTAGCATACATAAAATGCAGGGGGGGGGGGCATTAAAGAAATAAACCCCACAGACCAACATGGGCATTTTAATGTGTATTTTATGTTCTGGTTCTGCAATTAGAACCTGCCCAATTCAGCCTTCCATCTCTGTAGTGGCAGGTCCTCTGTCAGAACTGCCACAATCTGAGGCATGAAGATCCTCATTGCCAACAGCAAACTTTGGCCCTCTAAAAGAAGCTGAATTCTTCCTGCCTTGCCTGCAGAAAATTCCAGCCAGGAATATGGTCCTTCAACTATGAAAGTTGGAGCCAGTGAACCTGAATGCACAAGGACTAATGAAGCTGTCCAAAACCTCACCTGGAGGTCAGGTCACCCTTGCCACTCAACATAGATAATGTAGTTCTATAATGTAGTTCTGGTATTTTTAAACTAAAAGGAAAAAAAAAAAATACAAATAAAAATGCCACCAATGTGCAGCTTCTCAATTAGCAAGTCTGACTCCCAAAGGGTAACACTGTTAGTGACATAGACTCAGCCTACGTCTTCAGCAGCACTTTGTGGCATGTTTAAGTCCCCCACAGGGAGCCATTTATGGCCTTTGTGTCACTGGGGTAGCAGGAACACATAAAGACACCAAGAGCATATAAAAATCCCCACAAGAATAGGAAGAGGATGTAGCTGAAAGTTTTCAAGAACATCTTTCACTCAGTATCAACTCCCAATTGCTGGCTTTTGCTTTATTCTGGATTACCTTAATTCCTTCTGAGACCATACTATCAATTTCACATCCAGGGACTGAAATAAATCCATCATCCGTACTACACTGTTGCAAGTGTGTAAAATAATTAATATTTCCATATTTATCATCAATCTCCAAACATTCTAGCTGCAGAATGGTAAAATATTGCATGGTAAACTACGTGAGGGAAGAAGCAGGATCAAAATCTTGTACTGTTCCTCTTAGACACACTTATGTGCAGTGAATTAAGAGGTGCAGATGGATGAGTTCAAAATTGGTATTTCTGATTGTGCAATAATGCTACTAAAGTTAAGAGAGTACTAATACTGAAAGCTGAATCATATTCAGATTCCCACTGATATTTCAACATACGACATTTTAGATCTTCCATTAACCACTACTAAGGTTTCAGGTGCTACTTCATACCAGGACAACATTTTATATAACCTTCACTTCACAGGAGCATCACTGGTTTTCAGGTATACTGAAGTGATAAGCTGTGGAATAAAAAGGATGAAAATGGTCAAGGTAGCTATACAGATACCAAAGGACTATGTGTATTTATGACTTCAAAGTGAAAACACAGTGCAGACAGGAAGGGGGAAAGGTTCAGTAAAAGCAGTTTCAGCAAAGGAATTTGAAATTATTCACATATTCCTTGGAAAGAATCCATAGTACTTTCATCTAGTAATCCCAGTACTGTGTTAAGAAACAGCACTTAGAAGTCCTGGATTAAATAGCTATCTTGTAAAAATCAGGTGGAGGCTATTAGTCCTAGTCATCTATAACCAGAATTAAATCCCTGCAATGATATGCAGCAAAGGGCACATGTGAGGAAGAATAAAATGTATTACTGATACAAACCAGAAGCGTGGCTGTCATTATTTGTCTTCTCCAAGGGTAAGCTTGCATTGGCTGATGGTTACACCTGATATCATACGAAAGAACAGCTTCATTGCACTGGCTGCTTCATATGCAGCGGGTGTTTACAGACAACAGCTGTTACTAGCGAATGGTCAAAAGTGGAAGAGTCCTTTCTTAGATCCACACTTAACCTTTGAAAGTTCAGCAGTTTCGCCATGCTCCTTCACACTTCTACAGAATCGCTCAAAGCCCTGTAAAGATAATAATGAATTTGCACACGGAGATGCTGCATGCGTTTTATCCCCAGGCAGCCTGCAGCACAAAGGTCAAGATCCTCACCCGAGGCCAAGAGGAAAGCAGTAATAACGAGGAACAAAACCATGTGCACTGCCAGATCCTCAGTTTATCCACAACTCATTGAAATTAGCAGACTTTTACAGTTTAAGACAGTTGACTTCCTCCAGTGCAAAGAACTATAACCAGTGGGGGAAAATGAAAAACAAAAAAGGAGTATACGCACAATTATTTTTTTTTTAACCCATTAAAAGCTTGTATGTGAGCTGGCACCTAATGTTGCCTCCTGAAATGTTCCTGTTGAAATCTGCACCCAGATATAATCTAGCTAACACTTGATTTTGAATTAGCTGACCTGGCCCAGAGAGCAAACAAAGCAGCATGGGAAGAACAGACAAGAAAATACACCCCGACCAGTGCAGTGGCTGAGAGGAAGTTTTGTGGACGGTAATAGCACAGATCCCCTCCCTTTAGTAATAGCTGTTATTCCAAATAGCTCCTGAAAAGCACTTTCATGAAAATTCCATTGCTAAAAAAATAAACAAGCAAGTAAAATGACCACCATAAATAAACTAATAACAAGTACAAATATACACACATATGTAATATATATATATATATATAAATGTAGACAGAGAATGAAATGTTCTCAGTTAAATCTGAGACACCACACAAAGACAATTTGGTGTTCTTGCCAAGCCTGTGGACAGAAAAAGTCCAGCAATTGTGGCCATCAAAGATTTACAGAAGACTTCTCTAAAAAGCAAGAGGCAAAAACTCAGAAGTCACCAAAGCCCATTTCATTAGACAGGCCAACTTAATTAATTTGTTCAATTTGCTTCTCTTCTACGTATGGGTGTAAATGAAGGTTCAAAAGCAGAAGGCTAGAGGTGATGGGAATGAAGCTCATTAGGAAGCAATAAAGAAGGAAGAGACGCCAGAAAATGAATGCTAGTTCATTGGGAGAATTTTAAAAAATGCCATTTGTCTTCGTGACAGAGAGGGAGAAGATTCAGCAAGCCCATGCATATGGTTAGTTTTCAGGGACCTTTGACTTCTGCTGGCCTTTCACCTCAGTGTTTCAATCAAGACAACACTAAGCCATGCATGGTGCCGAGTTTTAGTATCGAGTAAATACAGTTCTTAAAGATTACAAGTTCGACCCAAAATAAAAAAAGACTCCTAACGCAGGATTTCACCAGAACACAGATTACCAATGCCAGTGTTGAAAATCTGAAAAGCCAAGATCCTTTGCACCCTAGCCTCTGACAAGCTTAGACTCCTCTACGCTAACATTTCAGACCCTCTGGTCCTCTTTGATCCAAAAGTCATTTTCTGCATGCTGGGTCTCAGACTTCTGCATGTTCCCAAACTAACAGGCACAAACTGGACCGGGCTTCTCATTAAATGACTGTGCTTGTAGTCCCTTTTCTTTAGACCACGGCCAAAGGTGGTACCACTGTATGAATAACCTGCTGGTTAAGGGTCTGCCTGATACATCACAGACAATGTCACAAACATTTGTCCTCTTTGCCATCTTTCAAATCTGTACCTGGTGCTAAGCCCCTGGGTAGGGAAAAGAACTCAAATGCAGAACCAAAATTTACAATCAGGGAGCTGCAGCACTCCCCCAGAGACCAGAAGCTTTGGCTCTTGGGATCATTTAAGCATTTCTTGTGACCAGTGCGAACCTCACCTACTCCCCAGGAAAGCCCTGCCCAACAGCCAAGTTTCAGTCCAGGCGCAGAGGTGATACAGTTCACCAAAGAATCAAGTCGTGCCACCCTCCACACAGGTTAGAGAAGGGAGGGGGAACAAAGGAGCTGCAAATCCCATGTGCCTCCCCACACACAGCTTCTTCCTCCCCCGTGCCCATGTGACATCCAGAAAGACCGTGACCAGAAAGACCCCATGTCACTCCCTGATGATACATCCCACATTTCCATATGCTCCTTCCTTAAATGCTCCTGAACTGGGACCATTTTTTCAGGCAAAAATTTCATTTTCTTTTGCATAGGAATTCATTTTGCATGAGTGGGAAGTTGGAAGAAGGCTGGCTCCCCAGCTCCCCTGTATGAAGGGAAGTCTGGCCAATGAGCACACCTGAGTGTGCAGCCATATCCTCGACTCTGGCTGACAGAACGCTAAGACCTCTTTGATACTCAGACTCTGTGGAAAAAATCTAGTCCAACATATCCAGAAGCCATGCTGACCACTGACATACTTTTCTCAAGAGTACGTCCCAAGCTGCAACCCCTGCACTTAAACGTAACTGCAGGTAGCAAATTATGCTGCAAACATTAGCTGCTTTCCTCAGTGATTTCTCATTGTTTTCTCCTTGACTGCTCAAAACCTTCCTGAAGAAGGTGTTTGCCCTTTTAGGCTCTTTGAGAAGAGCAGCCATGGTCATTTCTGCAGCAGGAGAAGACAGTCGTGCACTTAACCTAGCCAGAGGTTGCTGGCAGCCATCAGTCACCTCTTCTTCCTCCGTCTGGGCAGTGAGCCAGCAGCCTTCTCCAGGAATCCCTATGAGCTGAGACAGCCATATCCCATAAATAAGTCAGATGCAATTATTTTATATCAAAACAATATCTTAGCTTTTAATGAGTGCAACTGCCAATACAGAGAGTCACGCATTATGAATCACTATTTTCTCCTTCCTAGCACTTTCTAATTTCCTGCTAAGGAGACAAGCTGAATGGGGTCATTAATCTGAATTAGAAATACCGTGACCTGCTCTGCACTTTATCTGCTAACATTTTCTGGCATAGCAATATAGGATGAGATTTTATATTTCAGACAACAGTAGGATGTGAGAAATGTAGGTCCTCGTTTTAAATAACCACAGAAAGAACTGTATTTTTACTAGCAAATGCTTAAATTTAAATGCAGCGCAGCATCCTCTGTCTTGAAGTATCACAGAAAATATGTTGATCAGACAGCAGATAACGTGTTCTTTGAAAAAGCTAGCATGAGGACTTTTCTCCTTTACATTCCAATTAAATATTGGAATATTTTTGAAAATACATAGATGAATGAGATCACAAAATAACTATAAAGAGAAGCACAAAGCTATGAATATAAAAAGAGTGTAAATAATAACAGAGTTCAGAAAATTAGTGAAAAACATTGTAGTTATTTTTATTTTCCATTTACAATGCAACTTTCCTCACTTGGGAGCCCAAAGGCCCTGACAAAAGATAGGTCATGCTGGGTCTCCGCTTTTCAAGCAGAACTGCACTCTGATCTCTGCAGAGTTGTTCAAAGACGCAAAGATGATATAGCCCAAGGGGTCCAATATCTGAAAACACTTATGCACTCAAGCCTTGCTTTCTTTCTTTATTATTACTTTTTATTAGACTAAAATGGAAAGTGCAAGCTCTAGTCATGGAGTACATTCCCATTGTGCAAGACACAGGACAAATTCAGACCAACAAAAATAACATGCCAGAACTGAGACCTAAGTGTTGCCCAGACTTCTTGCCAGCTGTTTTACAAAGGAATGCACCTCCCTCAAAATAACTTTCCGCAAATGGATAATCCCAGCAAAGTCAGTGGGAGTTTTCCACAGGATTTAAACTGCTCATGGAAACAAGAATTTCCAGCATCCAGCCCAAGGCCCTGATGAGCTCGTATGTGAGGTTGCCTGAGTTTCCAGAGCTTCTCTAGCAGGACTGGGTCGAATTCAAAGAATAGCATTTACAAATGGCCACGCCTGGAACGACGAACAGCAGTCACCCGGGACTCAGCATCCTGAACAGCAGCAGCATGAAGAGAAGCTTTGGCTGAAGATACTGAAGCAAATGCAGCACATATATCTAATGAAAGAGAACACGGCCAATTCTCACTACAAATTATACAGTAATTATTCTCCGATCTCTATATACATTTGAGAAGCCAAGAAGATTAAAAGCCAGTAGTAAAACTATATTCTCCCCCTTATTTCTTTGGTGAAGTCCTAATTTTTTCCTGCCTGCGGCAGTTTTACTATGCCAAAATCCCTTCAGCATTTAATTCTACTTAGAACTAAGTCATCTTTCCTCTGACCCAGACCTCTGGCTCCCAGGGTGTTAAATTTATTGCAAGGTTTTGATATCATGTTTGACAGTTATGTTTCATAGTGTGAACATTTTTCAGCACTGCAAACCTTGTAGCTAAACGTGTATTAAGACTGAAAATTAGAGCCAAGAAGTTAATTAAGGCAGAAGAGACAGTTTTTCAGTTGTTCAGATTTCTCTGTGTTTCAGTTACTGGTTGGCCATGCCTCAGTCCTTCTCAAGAAGGTGACAACCAACTCATATTTCAGCAGCTTCTCAGTCTGCTGACACAACAAAGGAGAGGGAGAAAAGTTAATGCTGTGCTCCTGAAGTTTACAGATATCAAGAAATAGGTATTAAAATTGCAGGCTAAGATTACTCCACTTTTTGTACAAACTTTGTACAAATGAGCACTGCTGTGGTGTCCCTCTCCCTCGTCCCTGCACACTATGTGGCAAGAGAACATGAAATGAAGTGTTAATTCTCAAAACATGATGATCGTCGATGGGTGAGCTGATTTCTTCCCTTACATGACATAAAGAGGTTTTACATGAACGTGCGAGTTTTCTCTTCAATGCACACAGATTGCAAACAATGCAATGTACAGGCTACAGAACCCTTTTTTTCCCCTATTTCTATTAAGATTTGAAGCTCACAGCAGACGGGATGGAGCTGCAGAAAATTAAATATGCCTATATACCTTTCCAACATTTGCTTTCCTCCTAAGCTGACCCCGTCCATCTCCCTTTCTTCTTACTGGGACACAGAAGTTCTCATATATGATATAACTGCTTCCTCTGACTCAAAAAGATATTTTGTGCTGAAAAAAGATTAAAGAGGGCAAAGAAATGGAAGCTCCTGTCTTGATTATTTTTTTGTTTGTTTGTTTTAAATAAATATATACACTGGCATACAATCTAAAAAGAGCAAGGTAGCCTTTAAAAGTCTGGGTGTACTTAGAAGTAACCTATCTGTTGTTTGATCAGTTCTGACTTCCTTTTATTCAAGAGAAATAATTGCAAACTGCAGTGCTGATGACCTGTGGTTTGACAACTGGTTTAGTATCAGGAAACAACTCACTCTATACTGGGCCAGCACTGTTTTTGCTTTATTTTTTCCTATTTTCAGCCTTCGACAATTAAAAAAAAAAAAAATTATTACATTTTGGCAAACAGTTAAGAGTGCAGGAATTGCTGGTCAGCAGTCTTGCTATTTCAGCATCCTGACTTTGCCAGTGGCTTTCAGGAAAGCCATCTTTTTCTCAGTCAAACTTTACTATTGTCACCATGGCCCATACAAACACTCGCTCATGGCTGTGCCCCCTTGGCTTCAAATAGTCTTTCCTCAACTTTGAAGATGATCCAAATAGTCATCTCGTCAACCTTCTTTATTGCACACTACTAACCTTTGAGGAATTTCATTGTTTCTCAAGCAAAAGCACTCAAGGAAAAAAAATATTTTCCACCGACACGTTTCCATTGCTGAGCAGTACTTCTGTCCTCACGGTGGGTCACGGGACGTTAAGAATAATTAAGTCTATCCCCAAATGAATTCCTTGTCCAGTCTGAGTTGTGACACTAATAGGTATATCCTAAACTCTCTATTATATTTCCACATCCCAGTAAAGCTGTAATGCATTCTAACACTTTTTTTTTTCCCCTCTCCTTACGCTGCCATCCAATTTTTCCAAAGGAAACACAGCAATTCTTTTCATGAGCTTTTTGAGAATTTCAGAGGCTGACATTCAGCCATGGAGTAATTCCTAGAAAAAGTAAAGCAGAAGAACTGAACATTTGAACTCCCACAAATAACCTCCACAATGATTTTCCACATGACCCAGAAGAATTATTTTTAGAACCAGGAAAGCAGTTTTATTCTCTATTTCCATTTAGTCCTTGTGATGTTGGATGGGACATTCAGTAAGGATGAGCATTATTATTTCTCCGTGATGTGTATTCCTTTGGAAAAACTATAATTCCTAGAAGTACCAACCATCATGAAGACATGCTGTTCTAAGCATTGTGTAACTTATGGTGAGAGACAGCTTCTGCCTCCTGAGAATTTACAATCAAAACAGATGAAACAGAGAAAACATGAGGATGAGAAGTCTGTTTTGCAGGCAGGGGATCTTCTTCAGTTTCCAGCTTGGTCACAGAGTTTAGTGTACGACAGGACAAGCCTCTAGACTTAAGACGCTAGTCTTTAATCACAAGTGTCTTCTGACCTGACTATCTTTTTATGAACTGAGAATTTCCAACAAAGGCACTCAAATGTAGCTTTTCTGAGGGCCACATAGGATTCAACAAGCAACTTCCCTCTACCACACATTTCTGTTTTTCTTTATTCACTTTCCAGCACTTGGGGGTAGTAGGTGACATCAGGAGGTCATAGAAGAGGCTCAGTGGCACAAATCAGAGCATCACATTTCCCATTTTGACACCTCCATGACTTCAGAGCCCACCAAAGTTCATATTATTTCCATAACATCTCTATTCTGTTCACTGCTTGGCCAATAAATGCTACTTAAAACCACCACAACAAATGTTTATGGCCACCTCGTGGGGCCCCGGCTTTTCTGACACCAGTTCTTGAATTCTATCAAACCTCCAATAATTGTAATGCTAAGGGGAGATACAGAATGTGCTATTTTGCACCACAGAGTAATACTTCCAGCACAAACTGACTCGACTTATTTGCTAATCTCTAACTTATTTCTACAGCCTGAGGATAATCAACAGCCAATGACAAATGCAGTGTAAGAAGCCTTTTCTGTATTAAACTATACAGAACTTTAATTTACATGCTGCAGTAAATGAAGCCCGTTACAGTAATGGTGCATGCAACTAAAATGCATTGCAGAATATAGTTACGGAGGAGCTATGGAAGTGTGGACAGTGTGATATATTGAGACCCGAGAGAGTGCGGCTGCTCTCCACAGATGGGTGATTTTCTTACCAATTAGTCTTTTGTTGAGACAGAATAGGGTTTGTGCATTGAAAAACACTGAGATAAAATATAAAAATATAAGACATACAATTCTGAAATAAAATAAAAGCACCTGTAATTATCTCATTAAGTATTTTAATATCTATTTTAGTAGCTAATAGTAGACATACTCCAAACCTATTTATAAGCCAGTCATTTATTTCTGAAATACTTTCTAGAATTGGTACACAAATATTCATGTTCCCCTACTGCTTTTCTCTCTGTTATCTGCTAGAGCAATAATGCCCACAGCTAGATGCAAGAAGCCTATTTCCATTTTTAAAGAGTTTCCATTTTTACTGCCTTTTTCCTGAAGTCTTAGCTTTTCCAAACGCCACTTCCTTGGGACCTTTTTCCCCTCTGGTTAATCCCTGCCCAGATATAATTTAGAATCATAGAATGGTTAGAGTTGGAAGGGACCTTGAAGACCATCGAGTTCCAACCCCCCTGCCATGGGCAGGGACACCTCCCACTTGACCAGGCTGCTCAAAGCCCCATCCAGCCTGGCCTTGAACACTTCCAGGGACGGGGCAGCCACAGCTTCTTTAGGCAACCTCTTCCAGTGCCTCACCACCCTCACAGGAAAGACTTTCTTTCTAGTATTTAATCTAAATCTCCCCTCTTCCAATTTAAAACCATTACCCCTCATCCTATCACTATACTCCCTGACAGAGTCCCTCTCCAGCTCTCCTGAAGCTCCCTTCAGATCCTGGAAGGCTGCTCTCAGGTCTCCCCGGAGCCTTCTCTTCTCCAGGCTGAACAGCCCCAGCTCCCTCAGCCTGTCCTCACAGCAGAGGTGCTCCAGCCCTCTGAGCATCTTCATGGCCCTGTGCTGGACCCAGTCTGACAGGTCCATGTCCTTTCTATGTTGAGGACTCCAGAGCTGGACACAGGACTCCAGGTGGGGTCAGGTTCAGTATCCATATTGAATACACATTTGTTTCATTTCAGATTTATTACATAATTCCTAATTTAATGCGTAATTACATTCAGTTTAGTACTGACTTTTAAGTCTTTCTTTGTTAGTTGTGTTGCTGGGTTTTGTGTTCTGGTGTTGGTTGTTTGGGTTTTTTTTTAAAAGGTAGCTAAATATTTGAGTGTTCAGAACACATCAGAAACTCCTGAAATTTTGCATGTTGTCTGTCCATTACATACAACGTGTGACACGCCATGGTAGGTAGTGTTAGCAAGTTATATTAATTTGAGTGTTATAAAAGGTTATCTTGCTTTTATCCTTGTTTTATGGGCAAAAAATAGTTAAATGATTCATTGTAGGAATGTCACAGGAGAGACCCGTGTCTCCCTCACTAACGTGCAGGGCACAGCTCAAGATCTAGGCCTAGGCAGAAATTAATTTACCATGAAAACACATGCAGGAATATTCCCAGAACACACCCGACAAATGAGACGAAACCACCTTATCAGTCCTTCTTCATGCACCCCTTTCCACGAGCCCTCCTCTGCCCTGTTCTGGAGAAAATTAGATTATTTTTAATACAATGCAGGGCGACGTTACTGTTGTGTTATCTCAGCAGGGAGGAGGCTGCTGGTAAAAGCTGGCACTCGGCAGGGACCGAGCGGTGCTGCAGCTGCATTCGGGCATTATCTCACCAGGTGCTGCACCGCTCTCACGGGGGAAACGCACTTGGCTTTTCTCCTCCCATTCCCTCCCCAGCTCACAGTGAGAAAGAACCGGGAGAGGAGGTAAGTCTGAGGGGAGCAGAAAGGCAAAATAAATTTCGTGGCTGAACTCTGGCACACAGTAGGCAGGAGGGTGCCAAAAGCCTAAGCACTTGTGTCCCGGCACAGCAGAAAGGTGCTGTGCCCACAGTATGGGGCTCAGGGTGACCCTGGCGAGCAGCAGCAAACGGCCAGACGTCAGGATCTGGACCTCCTAGCCCAGGCACTGGAGAACAGCTCAACACCACTAACCTCGTGAGGACTCTCCCCATTGACCCCACAGAGATTAGACTCCTACTCAGGGAGAATTTTGCACTAGGTGTAACATTTTTACTCCTCTTAGGCGACAGTCTATTAATCTCCTCCTTCCAATGAGACCTCATATAAGGATGAATTTGTGAATTTGCATTTTGCGTCTCTTCCAGTTTGCAAATCTAACAAAACAAGTCAATCTGCCTTTTTTTTTTTTCTAATAGCAAAAATCATCATCATCAAGAAGTAAGAATTTAGAGATGCCTTTTTTTTTTTTTTAAAGGTTTTGTTCCTTTTTGTTCCTGAACGAATGAGAACTCTGATTCTGGAGAGCCCAAGAGAAATTTAGCCATAATTCAAGCAATCAAATCCACATCTCCATGAGTGTGCAGGGTCAACATGCCGGATTCTGTTTGCTTAGGTGGCTCTCATCTTTATCTCATGTCTTTCCCTCCATGGCTAATGGCTGTACCAAGAAGCACATTTCATTCATACAAATAGCATTCCAGTTCCTTAATTAAAATGCAGCGTAATCAGAAACAATTGAACAGACATCACTGAGGCACAAGACAGAACAGCTTGTAATACACAACCCACAGTATTAAGGCTGTAGATGATTTTCATTTGTTTCCTTATTAAGGAATACAAATGAAGCCTCACATTATTTGAAGATGCTTAAAGAAGATAGGTATGAGCACTTGGTGGGTTAATCACTTCCAGACAGAAGACTATTGGTAATTTCTTTAATTACAGTACAACTAATCAAACACAGAACACTCAAAAGAATTGGCTGGTTCCTATGGATTAGACTGCAGGGGTCCCATCTAATTTCAGCGACTTAACCCACGATTTCAAGTAATGTATTTCAACTTGAACTGCGGAACAAAACCCAAAGCTGTACAGCAGATGGTGAGGTTACTATACCATTTTCTGTAGTTTTATTTAATACAGCTACAGCTGAGGTTTGGTGGAAAAAGAATACTAACAATAAAGTAAATTTATTGAATGAAGTCTCTTTCAATGGAGTTAGTATAATCAGTTTAGACTTGCTGCAAAAACATAAATTCATAAACTTTTAAAAGCCACTTAGTTTCAACCTTTGTTCAAAAGAGAAAATACAATTGTCAAAGCAAATGCAATTGTATAAACTGCTTCTTTTGTCTGTTTTAAGGCATTAGTGTTGAAGACTAGAATTGGTTTTCTTTATATTGCTACTTAATTACATTTATTTAGGGATTTTTTAATTAATAAAATAAGTTACTGTCATTAGCTTAATATTTTCCCGAACTGTAATCTAGTTTATTTTCTAATTATTTTTTAATGTGCATTTTTCAGATTTTTAAAAGTCCTTTACAAAATTAAGATCCTTATACTTGGCTAATTCTGACAAAAAAAAAAAAAAAAAATAAAAAAAAAAAAGAGAGAGACCAGTGAATAAGGAATCAACAGGAATCAACTCTTGCTCGAGAAGACCGATTCTTAAATATATTCAGTGACACATGGAAGAATAATTAATTTTGCATGGCGCTATAAGGGAGGATGCAATAGAGTATATTACAATGCATGAAAATAATACCCTCTCTTTAATCCAACATATGGTTTTCATGAAAGACAAACTTAAATTACAGAGCAACCAAGGGGGGGGAAAGGAAGGTTAGCAAGTGAACACAGGGACAGACAATTTACTACCTTCATATAAATACAGAAGGAAAAACATCTTTCTTGCAAAGCCTATTGACACAAGGATGAAAAGTTAAATTTCAAGAAAATTCCCTTCATCAAACACAGCAGTTGGAAGGAATGTAAGTGCGACCTCTTGCTCTCCCATCTTAAAATAGAAAAGAATTATCCAAAGTCTTTCAGGTACCTCTAGATTTTAATGGTTAGTTTGTGATATGTGTTTCTGCATCTTGGTTCTCCAGAGAACTTGGTAACCTCCTGCTAAATCTGATTTATAGTCCAGCCAATTCTCACTTTGAATTTTCTAGGAGCCTTCTGACCTCAGGTGCATACAGTTAATTCTTCTTAGTAATTTATCTTATCCTTCTTTTCAGCTAATTCAATTACTTCTTGATTAGCAATACAAGACAAAGAAGAAAATAAACCTAGTATATCATTAATGAGCAGAATCAGGAAATTCACCTGAAGGTTTCCATGAGAGGTCTCTTCAGCAGAACCCAACATGAGAAATGAATGGGGGATCTCAGCGCCACCCTCCAGAGTGGTTCTGATGCAACAGGAGCGGTTACGTGCTGTTGATGTTCCCTTGAGCTGGTCTTGCCCATCTTATAGCCAGTGCTGTGGGATTCACTGCCCAGATACCAACCAAACTAAGCTTGCCTATGGGCAATGCTGCCATTGATGTCTGCTGATAATCTTTCACCAATACATATCCATTAAAAATGAATGAGAAAAGCATTCAGAGCATTTAAGAAGTAATTACTGTGTGCTGGTTTCTGCAAAGGAACAAGACAAATCAGTTATGTGGTAATTATGGAAGAGATCTCTTCAGGACTTTTGTAGAAGGAACAGCAACAAGTGTAATGATTGATTTTTAACAAAAGTCTCCAGCTCAAACTTCTTACTTTATCTGACTCTTTGGCTAAAATTGTCAAGAAAACAACTTCAGACAAATACCAAATAAGAATAAAATAGCTCAGCCTCTAGTAAGAACAAGAAAGTACATTGCCTATTATAAAGAGAGTTTTAAAACCTTCTTGGTGCAAATGAAATGAGGGAGATGACTGGTCTGTGACTGAAGATACAGACTAGAAAATTAACACCTCTTACTCTTTGGAAAACCATTCAATTTCACTGAATCCCAATACCCCAGTTGAAAAATGGCAAGTATGATGCTTCATTGTCTCATAGACATGATATAAAAATAAAGCCACTAGTGTCTCAATGAAGATTAGTAACTGTGTAAGTTGCAGGCAGACAGAATCATAGAATGGTCAGAGTTGGACAGGACCTTAAAGATCATCAAGTTCCAACCCCCCTGCCATGGGCAGGGACACCGCCCACCAGACCAGGTTGCCCAAAGCCCCATCCAGCCTGGCCTTGAACACTTGATGGGACATCCACAACTTCTTTGGGCAACCCGTTCCAGTACCTCACCACCATCACAGGAAAGTATTTCTTCCTGGTATCTAATCTAAATCTCCCCTCTTCCAGTTTAAAACTGTTACCTCTTCTCCTATCACTGCACTTCCTGACAGAGTCCCTCTCTCCAGCTCTCCTGGAGCTCCCTTCAGATACTGAAAAGCTGCTATCAGGTCTCCCCAGAGCCTTCTCTTCTCCAGGCTGAACAGCCCCAGCTCTCTCAGCCTGTCCTCACAGCAGAGCTGCTCCAGCCCTCCAATCATCTTCGTGGCTCTCCACTGGACCCATTCCAACAGGTCCATGTCCTTTCTATGTTG
>VXBW01006208.1:630839-700770 GCA_013400375.1 Thinocorus orbignyianus
TGATCCTTGTGGGACACCACTCATCACCAGCCACCACTTGGACCTTTACCCATTGACCACAACCCTTTGAGTGCAGCCATCCAGCCAGTTCTTTTTCCACTGAGTGGTCCATCCATTGAAACCATGACTTTCCAATTTGGAGATTAGGATGTCATGCGGGACAGTGTCAAATGCTTTGCTTAAGTCCAGGTAGATGACGTCCATTGCTCTGCCTTTGTTCACCAAGTTTGGGGCAGTATTGTAGAAGGCCATCAAATTTGTCAGGCAGCTGAAGAGAATCATAGAATCACAGAATGGTTAGAGTTGGAAGGGACGTTGAAGACCACTGAGTTCCAACCTCCCTGCCATGGGCAGGGACATCTACCACTTGACCAGGCTGCTCAAAGCCCCATCCAGCCTGGCCTTGAACACTTCCAGGGATGGGCCACCCACAACTTCTTTGGGCAACCTCTTCCAGTGTCTCCTCACCTTCACAGGAAAGAACTTCTTTCTAGTATCTAATCTAAATCTCTCCTCTTTCAATTTAAAACCATTATCTTTCATCCTATCATCTGACAGTGAACTCAGAAATGTGTTTATTTCAGAGATGTTGGTTTAGAGTTGTCCACGTGAAAATGTAGTACTCCCCAGGAATGCAGTGAGGCAGACTGCTCTCTGAGACTGTGAAGTCCAGAAGTAATGAAAGATTTGTTGCACGTGCATTCATGATGAGCTTTGCTGACTACTGAAAGGTTTAATCAAATACACGGAGGGTTCCCAAAATGTTTGAGCAGATGTTTAGGCAGACCATTTCTTTACTCTCTGTACACTTAACCACATGTGCTCCCCGTATTCTTAAAACAGTCCATTTTGCTTGAGCTCCAGCCAAAGAGCACATAAGCAGAAAGTGGAAGGCAAATTCTGCTGGTCCCAGAAGTCCAGGGAGTCCTCTTAATAGTTTGCTGAATTGCACCATTAAAAGACCTACTCACCTGCAACTTCAGAACTGCCCAGCAAGTCTGTGCATACAGGAAAATAGTTTTCTCCTACTGTCCTCGTCCAACTGCAGAAGGATTACTCGTGTAGTAAATACCACCAAGTGCTAAAACTGCAGATTGCTGCACTACTGCAATATGTGAGATGTAACATTTAATCTTGTAAGTGGAAACTATAATAAAATGCATATGATCAGGAAGGTTAGGAAGTTGATATGTAGCTATACTGAACCAAATGTAATTTTGGTGCAGAGAATCCAGATTATGAAGAACATAAAAAGGCATCATTTTCCACCTTTTAAAATTGCTACAGACACATGCAACGAAGCCGGTTATTTGAAAGTTTTTAGCATTCATCTAGCTGTCCTTTCGTATCATAAATAGAATACTGTTACTTACAGTGCAACTAAGTGAAGTTACAAAGGGTGATTTCAGATAAGGAGTAAGGAGGAAGCTGATCAACCTGACAAAAATAAACATTCTGTAAAGATGAAAATATTTCTGCTATCACAGATGGAATATAGTAAATACTACTTAAAACCAGAACAGTGTATAATCAAAACTATTTTACACAGTTTGCCACATGATACCACAGTAGCCTTAAATATCTCAGCATCAGAGAAGGTGTCACCTGGTATCATGCTCACATCCACGTAAGTACTCTTCTGGTTCTTAGCTCAAGAACCAAGTAAATGTCATAGCCTGGGTAGACTTAAGCTCTAGAGCACATTTCAAATGAAAAAATTTACACCCTGCCTCAAGAAACTGTCTTTTTCTCAACCAGCAATTCAAGATATCCCAGGTTCTCCAATACTGTTGCAGCTCCATTCTCTTTATATTCCCTAATGTTACCGTGTCATGGCTTATAAACAGGAACCACTTTAATCAAGGCTTATTTGGCCGTCGTACATTTGGAATTAAGAGCTGACCAAAGGACCCAGCTTTGTAGTGAATAAGCAACAACTTTGGCTTAACAAGGGAGCGTAAATTTTGACGAATGAGGATACAACCGCCTTGTGCCACCTGGCTACGTGGTGTTTACACGAGTGTTTAATACATACAACCATCTCAAATCCAATCTTTTAATTAAAAAATTATCATAAAATACGAAGATGCTCAGCTAAAGACTGATTCATCCAACGTCACGGAGAGTATTTTGTTATTTCACTTCCTTGAGCATAATTTTGAGCAGTGTCTTCTTTGGTCACCACACGAGAGGGGATCTTACAGTATTTCTACAGTGTCTCATACTGGTTACTGAATGCAGTAAAACAGTGCAGTCAGTGTTAAGCTGCCATTGCCACATCTTTGTTAGGGGTAGCAGTAGAGTACTCTGTGATGCTTGAGGTGAAACCACAACCAAACAAACTGTTCCATGTAAAGCAAGGAAAAATTATTTGCTTTCCCTTGATCCACAGGAACAGAAAACTTTTCCAGGGAGGAATGAGCCCACGGCCAGCAGCAGACTAGTCACTCCCTGTGCCTGCTCACTGTGTGCCACCACTATGGATCAGAACGGAAACAGAGCACGGGCCTTCTCCTGGAACAGATGAGGATTTGGTGACATCCCGGATGTCCACACTCCTGCTGCACTGTATCTGCTGGGTACATATCTCCCATCCAGCAAGAATCAATATCCATACGGTGCCACCCAGCTCCTTAGGATGCACTGCAGTCATTCCGTAGGTAGGCATGTAGAGCCCGTAGGCATAAACTTAGCAACCACTGTTAGGAAATTTGTTGAAGGAGCAGCATTTCCTAGCAAAAGCACATTCATAACTCTCCCTGAAACAAGGGTTCCAGTATAGCTGTGGTCAAAATCTGGTCCAAAGGAAGCTATGCTTATTTATATTCTGGAGACACATTTGAGCCCTTAGTATCTTGTTTTCCATATTAACTTTAACAAAGCATGCCTTTTCCAAGGCTTGCTAATGAGCCCAGCATACTTAAGGAAAAAATGTAAAATATACAAACAAACTCACTGTCAGATGGGTTTTTCCAAGGCCTGGACTGAAGCTCAGAGAAAAAAGAAATAAATGTTATGTCCCTCCAAATCTCTTACAAACTCTGACGAAGGAAAAAAAAAGAAAAAAAAACCAACCTTGATTTTCTGGCCAAATCTCCCAGCTGGTTTTGCAATTCATAACGAGTCTGGCTGAAGAGATGGTTCATTTTTATAAATCCAGTTCCTTTTCACAAAAATGTTACTTTAATAACATCCAAATCCTGATTATTGTGTGCTTAAAACCAAACTTTGTTAAAAGATGGTGCCTTTTCCTACAATGCACTTTCACACAGCATATATTAAAACATCTCTGAATTTCTTTTGGTAAGAGTCTGCCCCTTCCAGAACTAGTGTTGTTACCCAGGAAGAGTGCATTTGAGAAGAAAAATAATAAATCAAGACAGAAATATAGAGCCTAAAATCCTAGTGATCAATGAAACTGTCAAAACATGCAACCCACTGTCTTCAGAAGCCACATATGTTCAAAATTCAACAAACTAGTGAACAATCAATGCAAGTTCCAAACTGACAATATCACACCAAGTGTCAGAATATACAAATGTCAGATTTTGTATTGTATTTCCTATTTTTAATCAATGCTAATCAGCACTGGTTTCTCAAGGATTCTTCTACCTTCTCGAAGATGTAACATTTTCACAGTTTAACTAATGAACAAATTTTTCTGGTTTTCTTACAAATTCATGAGTACCCTGTATTTTGTACCAAAACAGTTGTAAGCAGAAACAAGTAAACATTTTTGTTACGTATACACACAGTTATTCATACAATTGTATCACTTCTGTGTGCAAATACACATTGCGAGTACATGTGCATATTGTAATCTGACTCACCTGAGCATGTTCTCCTCAACATCAATTTTTTTTCCTGTCAAATTGCACAAAAATAACCATATAGGACCAAATGTGATTCTCAGAAATACATATGCTAGGCTTGCCACAAAGCCTTTTTCCACTTCCAGGCTCCATTACTCAAAATAGCTGTAGCTCTGAAGTATTTCCAAAAGGCTGGCAAGACACAAGCCAGCTTTCACATGCGAGTTGCAGCCATTTGTTTCTCACCTACAAAGTGGTGGTGAAGGGGCTGGAGAGGTCTTGACCAGATGAAACCTTTCCTCCACCGTATGCACCAGAAGCCTGTATGTAGCTATTTCTCATAAGGCGCTTCTCTTTTCAATGCAGACTTAGAGCTTACTTAGAGAAGTAAATATTGTAACTTCTGTCATCTTACAAACTTTTCTGAGGGACAATACAACAGGTCTTAGCCAGAGTGTCTCTAATGCTGCTGCATACAATAAACCAGCTACTTTCAGCTCTCAAATAAACAGTCCATACAATTTCGCTTGATGAAAATTAGAAGTTAAAATGCACCACATTAAATCGCACCAGCATTTGCAAACTGTCCCTCAAAGAACCTTCCCACCACCAACAAAAAGCAGTGACCTGAAATGGGATAAGCCCCAAAAAGAGATTTAGTTGGAGATCTAGCTTCCTCAGATGAAGTTCTCCAGCTAGTCCTCACTAGGACAGCACTTCTTGCCATACTTCCTGAACATGTCCTCCTTTTCTGCTGTATGTCACAGGCCATGACCACCTTCCTGTTCACTCATGCTAACACTAAACAAGAGGCCAGCGCAGTAAACCAAATCTCCAGAAACTGAAGGAAGGACAAACCCAGCACAGAATCCATATACAGCAAACCTTACTAAATCTCACAAAGTGCCGTACCATGGTATGATTTGAATTGAGTGCCATCGAGTACTCAGAGGAACGTGACACCAAGAGAGAGGGAAACAGCAGCAACCTGGAGCTCAAAAGCTCACGTCTCCTCTCCTCAAAAGTCAGTCCTGTGGTATTTCAGGGAGCAGTGTTCCAAGTTGAGCACCAGCAGACCTATGGGACGATGAAGACTTTGAGAATTCCAGTTTGCTGCTCCAGAAATACACTGTTTGACCAGGCTGCTGTCAGAGCCAATTCCTACTAAAACAAACATTTAACATGTGCAAATACTAAAAGATGAATTTCCTGTTTGAACAGTCAGCACAACAGAATATTTCCAAAAGAATCATTGCAACATCTGTCAATGTAACCAACCACCTACCAGCCAGAAAATAGGACAACCATCATCTGTCATCAAGAGACAGAAAGAAAGTCCCAACAAAGCCCTCCTGTATCATATTCCACCACAGAGACAAATGACTAGCAGAAAGGGTACAAGAAAGACAGTCACTGTGATCTCCTACCCTTTCCTTCATGCCCAAATAAGCCAATAATCAGTTTAGGAGTGAAAGTAACCTTGGTGCTTAGCTTGAAGGATACATGAAAGCAGCAAAAGGAGCCACACTCTGGCCAATGACAAGTTTGAGACCTGTCCTGCCCTTCCCAAAGATGCACTGATTTGCTTATGATCATGGTGCCATTTCCCTCAGACATTTGAGTTAAAGGAGCCTGGCCTGATGTCCACAGCAGATATGCAAATACAGTGTAATGATAGCAATGACAAGTCACTAATTTCAACAAGAGACTGTACTTCAATGTTTTTAAATAAATATTTCCAAGGTCTTTGCTCATTTTCTAAGTATCCACATATTCATCATCACTCACTTTCAATCAGCTGATAATAGAAAGGTTTAACTTCTGAGAGACAAAGTGTTATTGCTGAGTGCTCGTTGCACACTTCTGCTCAACAGAAGCAGGTGTGTACTAGCACCTCCAGGTTTGTCACAGTCCTCAACATTGTCTTCTCACAGGACAGCATGGACTCCCTCTGAAAAGCTGTCTGTATGTGCGGGGGAACACGTTCATGCCACGAGAGATGTTGCTATACCAGGAGAAATTATGCCAAGGCAGCTATAGGTTTTTTTAACCTATTTGAGGAAACAAAAATTTCTCTTCAGCCTGAGTACCTGAAAAGCTATTAAAGGTGTGTGCAGTGAAAGCATAGCGATCAGTTTTGCAGCCATGCTTTAAAAATTATCTAAAATAAAACCCAGAGGAACCCAAATTAAATCTAGCCTAAGTTGACCTGCCAGTTAATGAGACACCCAGTGCCAAGAAGGCAGCTTCTGGCCACAAGTGGCCAAGGGAAAATTCCCTTTATGAACTTGCTGCTTCTGGAAATCTGACGATGAATTTTCTGAGACAGTACTTACTACTGTGGCACATAGAAAATGCCAGGGCATAAAGAAAATAAGAAAAGAAAAGAAAGGGGCAGGGAGGTGGGGGGGAAGAGTGCATCGAAGCAGTTTATAATATCTCAGCTAAAATATGCCAGAGGAAGACCAGCAGTAGCAAGACACCGCTGATTTCCAAATGCTCTCCCCCTGGATACCTGCATTGAGCCTGCAGGGAGAAAGAAACCCAGCTCGCTGCCATTTCAGCCACAGCTCGCATGCCTGGGATTTGTAAATGTGACCGGGGCCCTTAACTTCCAAAAACCTTTTTCCTGTTTCTATTTTAAACTACAAGGAGCTACTCAGAACTTGTAGAAAGCGGCATGTCCATAAATCTCTCCAGGCTCAGGGCATCTACAACACCAGCAAAAAATGTTGCATTTGCAATTTGTTGCACGTTTGCTGACTGCTATTTGTAAGACTATAAAATCATAGAAAGTGAAAATGGAAGAGGGGGGAAGCAATTGACACTGCTCAGGACTGACACCTGCATTAGCATATCTAACACTTCCAGTGTTTTACAGTGTTTCTAGCTTACTTTCTGACATTGCTGATGGTAGTTTCCCTCGTTTCCTTTGGGAAACCACCTCCAGACATAGTGCACCTCATTACTAAGAGGCTTTTCTCAATATCCAAGCTTATTCTCTTTCCTTGATTTTATTTTCCCAATCTTATTGATGCTTTTTCCCCCATTCTGAATTACTCCTTTATTACTTTGATATTTAATGTTCTCCCTCTCACTGATAATCAGTGGCACAGTTACATTCAGAAAAACCCAAGATGAATACAACTAATTAATGAGAACATTTTTGCAAATCACTGGCTGTATAAATAAGAGCTTCACTTGATAATTAGCCACTTACCATTCCTGCACAACAGCAAAACCTTGAGAGTTTGGATTCAATTATTTGACTCAAAGTTTGGAGGATAGAGACCCAAATGCATCTTTAAACACACAGTGTGGCTGTAGAGCAGTTTCTTGAAGACAGGACATGCAGTTTGAAGCGGTTAATCCAGCTGGCTGAATGATCCATACAGCTGTGGCTTCCCTCAGCTCTTAAATAAAATATTAGGGTGTGTTTCTATTGTTTGTTAGCTGTCATCAGCCCATCTTTCAGCTGACGGAGGTTAAAGGCTATGTAGATTCCTGGGACAGCTGTTTGGTAATTGTCACAGCCAGTTACTTGGTAACCCATGAACAGCAATCTCAGGAGGTAGATTCTTGGTTGCTAAGCGATAAATTCAGGTAAAATAACCTTTTCCTGGGTTTTATTGCAACTACAGACTCCTACTGTCAAAAGTGCCTTTTTTTTTTTCTTTTTTTTTTTTTTATCCCCACATTCCCAGGGATGGGATTTAAAATTATTGCTGAATAACTTTTCTGGGATCTTATGCAGCATTTAGTATGGGTTAAATGAAGTGGCACCATATTCCATTCCTATTTAAAGGAACAAATCCACAACAGACTTCCTACACCGTGTTGCAGCACGTGTAGTTAATTTGCTGGGTATAAGAGAGTGATTTACACAATAACAAGCTGAGGAATACAGAAAAAGAGGCAGACCCTCCTGCAAAAAGGACTCTGTGTTCCTATTTCCTTCCTTTTTTTCAGTTTGATGTATTTTTTTCATTTTTAAGAAAATGCAGCATACAGGTTTGAGCTGAGCCAGATGCTTTTGTGACTAACGCTTGCTAAGAAAACCACCGAAGGCCTCACTGCCCTTGGCAGCATCACAGGGGTCAAACTTCCACATGTAAGCACAGCACTTTAGCAATTTTTCCCACATGTGTGTCACAAGCAGGAGCTCTCAAACGTAACCTCAGCGTCAGTGCAAGCTCTTGGTGTCCCCTATTTCTTCCCCTGTGAAATGGAGATATTGGCAAGACTTATTTTTCTACATCACAACCTTATTTATGAAGGCATTTGAGGATGAGAGACTGCGCTTGCCCAACAGACTCATAATTTTCTGATGTTTCATTAGTAGAGATACAGCTGTGCACAGTGGGGATGGCAAGTCGCTGGCGATGGGTGAGAGAGAGACGGGCTCAGCTTGGCCCCGGCTGTCAGCAGCTCATCCTAACTCCGATGGGGTGTTTGTGTGTGACCCCGTGTGGAGCAGTGTGGGCTGGCTCCTGCGGTGGGCTGATGGGGAAAAGGGCAGCTGCTCTGCCCTCTTTGTGCAGGGAATGGTTAATGTCCCTGGCTGCTTCAGCTCTCTCTTACACAAGCATGCTTCCCAGTTCTCTCTGTTCTTTTCATGTGTATTTTCAACAAAGTTATTATTATTGGTTGCTATAAGAAAAAGCCTTTCTACCCCTTGCCGGTGTTATTTATCCATTCTCGTGTCCATCTTCAGGGAAATTAATACATCAACACCACTTTCCTCCAAAACAGATATGCAAAAAGAAGTTGGCTGGTTGCATTAACCCCATCTCACTATTAAAAAGCAGGACAGGAAAGGGTTATAATTATGTTTTGGCTGCTGGGTGCACAACAACGGTTCAGCACAGGCTTCAGGTTAGGAACACAGTGCAGCTGTTCACAAAATTAGTGCAGCTACCTACATGTATCCATCAACGAGCATAAGTGGCCACCAAAGGCAGTGGTAGTAGTCTATGGAGTAGCCAACTCCTCTTTCTAGGGGTCTCCGACCAGTGTGAAAAAAATCCCATCATGCTTCTTCTAACTGCCCACCTTCTTGCAGTGGGCATGGTCTCTCCCATAATATCTGAAGGAGGATGCCATGTTGGTCCATGCCACGCTCAGGGATTATGCTGTCTGTATCCCACTGGTGAGCACGATGCGTGTGTGCTGGCTACACTGAGCAGAGCATCCATCCTTCTGCAGAAAAGACTGTCAGAAAACACAATGCAGCATCTTAAAGGAAAAGAAAATAGCAAAGAATGGAGATGGTGAGGAGCACGCACACAAAGTATTTCTATGTTGTATGTGTGCTGTGTCTGACAAGCTTTCTACTGAAACACCCAGGGCTGCGATGCAAATATGCTTTGCTGGAGGAGGATAGACTACAGCAAAACCAGTTTAACACAGATGAGCCAATTGCCTTGGGAATTCCTGAACTTCAAGCTAGTCACCTCCAAGGAATCATATATGAGAAACACACCCCTACAGAAATGAGTCCTAAAAGCTTGGGAAATAGGGACATATTCTGAAAGTATTTTTTGTCCTGAAACTTCGTAAGAAACCAATGAAAAGTGCTTCAAATTTAGACTAGTGTTTCTTTAGTGTCTTTTCTTTGTGTTATGACCACTGGACTACTGGTGCTATGCTGGTGAAGGATACCTCAACTAGCGAAATAAACCCCCTTTTTTACTAATAAAGGTTAAAGGAGTGAACTTAAGCCAGTGAATTGGTTTCAATGAGTAATACGCAGACATGTAACAAACTCTTTTGTAAGTAGTCACTGTCACAAAGATTCCAGAAGTGCTCTCATTTCAACTACTAGAAAAATTACTGTTGAGTATAATGAAGATTTGGCCTGTACGTATACAGAAACAGCAGAAAAGTTATGGTTTACAGTGAGACAAAGGGCACATTTTTCAGTGATGCTACACTTCTGGTGAAGCAAGAAGCTTGTTTGATGATGTCAAACGATGGATTGTCCTGCCCTTTTTCCTAAACAAAAATAATATGAATTCTTTTGAATCCAAAACTCATGCCTCCGTCAGTGGATTTAGGTTTTGTGTTTTGTTTTTTTTTGAAGTAACGCAATCAAAACAGTCACAACATACATTTTGAGAAAAAAGTACATTAGTAAGGAAGCAATTGCCCCTATCAAACACAGGCGATCACATCTCCCTCTGGCATGATGCAAGGCTTTGGTCAGCACAGGCTGTTTCCTGCAGGAGCAGAGCCAGCTCAGGGAAGGGGTGGTCCAGCACTGGTTCTCTACTAGAGGGCCAGAAGCACACTGTCTGCAGCTCCTGTCTGTGCCATATAGCAAGCGAAGGTCTGGCTAGGATTTCGTATTGATCGTTTTAGCTTTATGCTCAATTTCTACAGCCCCAGAAACATAAAAGCTCTAAAGCTGTATTATTGTTCTAGGTATTTGATTTGCCTGCAAACAAGAGAGAGGAAACATCAGCTGCTTTGGATGTGCAATTGGCAGAAATTGGGTACAGCCACTTAAATGGAGTCCACACAACATCTGGTGGAAGACTACAGTCTAAAAGTAGCGTAGGTAAAAAGAAGAATGGGCAGTAGCTTTCAAATGCAAAAAAGCCACAGGAGTTAAAAATACAGGAATTGGCAATAGCAAAGGGTAGGCATGGGTCATATTTTGTATTACAAGCATTAAAGAAAATACACACACATATGCATGTATCTCATTTAAAAAATTTTGAAGATGTAATCATATTAAATATAATAATTTCCTACATCCATCTATAAACCCATCCTAACCCACTTCACTACTTCTTCAAAACAGGGGAAAGTGATGGTATCCAAAAAAAGGAAAATATTTGCTTCTGTGTAACCTGAAGCTGATCCAGCACTTACAGAGTCAATGAAAACATTCCTGTTGACTCTAGTATGTTTCGCATCAAGATCTTAGTAAGAGAGATTCTTATACCAGGGATTTGTCTATTACTGAAGGAGAACATCTCGTAATCTGTCTCATAACCCAGTCTTCCTATTCCTAAAAAGACTTTTTTGAGTGAACAAGGTGTCTTCTTTTGTGAGACATTTTCAATCAGCTTTGAATGCTGAGAAAAATTAACTCACTACAGCAATCACACTGATAAAGGGTTAGTAAATATGTTTCAAAATAAAGATCTATCTGGAGCATTAAGCACAGTATTTTATCTCTGTGTTATGCAGAAAGGAAACAAATGTCCATTTGTCCACAGCATATTATCACCTTGTGCCTAGGATTCATTTCTTCCCTTAAAATGGCATTATTTTTATATTATTCTTTCTCTTTTTGTTAATGTTTCAGAAGATAATTAAACTTTTAATAATTAAGCAATGCCTTCCTCAGAATGGCCAGGCCCTGTTTCTGTTTGCTTTCACTCCTGCTGCTTAGCCAGGAAGCCTACCTAAAGCAGTAGCGATTAAGAAAGCCACGACTTTTCGGGACACAGGCAAATGTAGAGTAGAACAGAGAAGGTGAAGATTTTTGTCACACAAGCCTTAAAATAGCACCCTCCTTGCTTGTCATTTTTGTACCTTGACAAGATCTCCAGCAAAAAATTTTGCATTTTCAGTCTCACAAAAACCATGGGTTCTCCAGCAATGAGGCAACGGAAAAAATCAATACTTGCCATGTACCATGTAACCAATAGAATAAGGGCAATGATTTATGTATGGATGGATGCAGACTGAATCAGCTGGGGCCTCAAACAGAGGGAGAGAGAGAGAAGGAGAGAGAGAGAAAGAGGTGTGGGGGTGAGCTGGACTGCAGTGATTATTCCTACACTATGGCCAGATTTTTTTTTTCTGCAGCAATAATCCCCCTCTCTAGCACTGCAGGACATAGAGGAAAGACTAGCAATGTGTGGAATATATGATGGACCAGCTTTCTCCTTTTGCCTCAGAATAATGATGCTATGTTGAATATTAAGGTACAGTAAGAAATGAAGAATGATATATGGTCTGCAGTCCTTCAGTCTTCCAGCTACCTCCACCCTCATAAAGACCAATCCAGTGGGGCAACAAGAAATAGTTTAAAGAGAGTCAAATTATCAACAGGATAAAAATGTACCATCACTGCTTCATGACAAGAAAAAGCAGGAAGGGCTTACTGAAGAGAACTACTGTACACCCCAGGAGTTTCTGCTGAGAATATAGTTTTGTAAATTGGATTACCAGGGATACAGCACTATAAGGTATTTAATGACTGTGGTAACTTTAGGATATCTAATACTGCTGTTGATTTAAAAACAAAACCATCAAGATAAAATTTACTTATCTGTTTGTCTAATGTAGGCTACCACTAAACACTTATCCAAACTATATTCAATGCTTTATTGCTGTACTATTAATAAATATCTAGTAGATTACTTTAAAGGGACAGTAATTTGCTACAGAAATGTCATACTATTTGATTAAAAATACCTCCTCTGTAGTTTGTGCAAATTGCTCAAATAATCCGTAAACATTTTTGCAATGCCTTGGGTATTCAGACTGTATTTACATTTGAGGAATCAGATGTTCATTCAGTACTTTCGATATTGTAGTTTGTCGTGAAGTAATCTTGTTATAATTAATATTTCTGTCGCGATTACCACTGATGACTGAATCAATTCTCTTTTCTCCCTCTAACATTTAAACCTTGGTATTGTCAGTCTTTCTCTTGAAAGGCATAACATTTTTAGAGAATGCTACAGAACAATAAGAGGCGACTAGTTAAATACACGAGTTATGCAATGTTAGGTCAATTAAAGCTTTAAGGATTGTGATACGTTTAAAAACCTTGCATATTACTGATGTCTGTGAATTTGTCAGCTCAGAATAACATAGAAATAGTTTCATTTCTGACTTTCCACAGCATATGTATGATAACATGCTTGCAAGATTACTCATTAGCTACCAAACTATATTTGTATGTTTTATGGTGAAAATATCAATGAACATATGAACAAAATTTATTCTAAATATATATAGGTTTTTGTTTTCTAAAGAATGTGATTGCACGTGACCAGACTTTGCATTTGAATTACAAACATTTCTGACTATTTTGCTTTGGTATTACCTATCTAGTTTTTTTTATATAAATTATACTGTGTTTACCATAACATAACATACACCTGTATGAACATATCAAAATAACAGTGATGCAGAAAAATAACACCCTGTAAATAAAGTTTGCATTGAATTTCCCATTCAGTTGACAATAGCAGACAACAATATTTCAGAGAATGAAAGTATGAAACATGTTATAATGCAGAATAAGTATATACAGCTCATTACTAATTCAGTCAGAAAATTCTTGTGGCAAACACTTCACTAACAGTTTCTAGATCCCTCAATCCTCTATCTTTATTAATACCACAAGTTAAAATCTTGATAAAGTAAAATATTTCTGAGGCCTTAGAATTATGTTAGGTTAAAATGGAAAAATATGTAGCCTATGCAGCAGTTAAAGCACAACAGAACACAATCCACAAGTGAAGACATCTTACAAAGGACTTCTCATGTAGAAATAATATGGTATGCATAATTTAAGGGGATTTTTCCAAACTCTTCGAAGTACTGAGAACAGAGCAGGTTATCAATATGCTTGCCTTTCAGCAATATCTTGTAATTCTTCTCCTCCTCCTTCCTCTCTGTCTTCAATAAACACAGCCACAGAAACTCCACAGATGATCACGGACTTTCTTGACTTTTGTCCTCAGCTTCATCCAAAATGTGGTGTACCTACAGCATTTGGAAATGGAGAGGGATTAATACAAACATCTCGGCACCAGTCCAAGGGAAAAAGTGAAACAGTCAACGAAACAGGTAATTATTCTCCACAGCACCACAACCAGGTGAGTTATATGAGCAAACAATGTTCTGGAGACAGCGACACGGGAATTACTGTTGAAAATTAATGAAAGCACATTGCCTTGAGACTGGACCTACCCTGGTTTGCTAAGTTGAAATACAAGCTTATGTGGTTAATGAAATCTGACCAAAGCTTTTTTAAGTGTTTACACAGGTGTAAATGAATACAGCATCAGACAGTTCATTTTAAAGCAACAGACAAGTTTACATCTTACAAACAAAAGGCAGGGTATACTGACTACTGTAATTCCGCATCTAGTCATAGTGTACTCTGTGTTAAAGAAAAATTGAATAGCAAACAAACTTTAAAAACTGAATAATATTGTTACAATTAGGAAACGATTATGAAAATTATCATATTTACAATACAGAAAAAAATTTTAATGTTTCACATGAAGGTCTTTTTCATATACAAGTAGATATTTGCTTCTATCCAGCACACTATGCTCTCTTTTCTGATTACCATTTGAAAATGTACTTAAATTGAAGCAGACTCTCATGGTGAAAATTCGCAGCTGTATTAATAGAAGCTGACACAAAAATACCAGTGAAAAAAAATACCTTGTTCACCATTTTAAAAGAAGGGAAAGATTTTAATCAGAAGTTTACTGCAATTCATTTCCTTAACATGCTTTCAGCTTTTATTAGAAGAAATAACCAGTTAGGGCACAGACTTGCTCCTATTTACACTAACATTGAGATTATCAGTAATACTAATGAAAGTATTTCCGTTGTCATCTTCTTAGCATTTTAAATATTTGAGCTTTGGGAACAAGATCAAAAAAAAGAAGCTGATTTATGAATTTGTGCAACATTCTTAAAAGATGTGTTGTAAAAAATGAGTTATTTTTAATTAATTTTCAATAACAGAAAATACATGCATGGGACTATGTGTTAATATGTCTAAAAATAAACCTGTTAAAATTTCTTATTTCTCTTAAAAGCAGTATGGTAATTTAAAATTGTTTAGGTACACGTATACAGAAACATACATTTAAAGCTTTTTCCTACATTAATTACTGTGATTTGTCACAGGAATAAGGAAATGTCACAGAATTTACTTAATTGAAATGCATTATCATGCTATAGAAATTGGAACACTGTAGATCAGCAACGTGTTGATGTTTTATGTCTTCAAAATTTTTTGGCTTTGTCTGGTCAAACTACCATTGATATTTGTTACAAACTACTAAACTACTTCTGAAAATGTGCAGTGCTGTCAGCTCCAACTCAAACTACCAGTTACCGGGGGTAATGAACCGCGTAAGATTCAGCCTAACACACACCAAAGTAAACCAGTGAATTTAAAGTAATATATAGAGCACAAAGTGTCCAAATTCATAAATAGTAAAAGGTGGATAAAAAAAAATTAGAAACAAAAACGTTATATGACCCAATTTGGAAAATGCCAGATACACAAAAGCATCACACACCCTGCAAATATCCTGGTGTTCTCTAGGCAAGGCCTTGGAATTGTGAAAAAAAATATGCAAAGATAAACAACCCTTGCTATTTGCCAAATAACAAAACCAAAATATTTGTCTATCAATACACTTCCTGACCAGATGGATAGCTGTTGGTTATCATTTGCAATTACTGTATTTGCATTTATTCTTTGCTATCATTTCCATACTCAGAGTGTGCAACACCTAACTGATTCTTTTATCTCATGCAAACCATCCCAGCTCTGCCAACAGCTCTTGAATTTTTAAAGAGGTACCTTCTCCCTCCCTCTTTTATTCCTCCTGAAATTTTCTGACCCCAGATCTTAAGATAGAGCAATTTCCATGGATTAAACAGTTCTATAGGAGTCACCTAATAAAACACTATTAATTGTAATAGATTTTTGTTTCTTCTTCCAATGATATTTCCATGGCAACATTTTCCCGTTCTATTGTTGGGGGTATTCTTCATTCCCAGAGCGGGTTAACCACAGGGCAGGAAGGGCAGGCTGTTGGTCAGCCTTTATTTTCTCTGGTCCTTCAACAAAGGTTAGTTGAGGTCATCAGAAGCCAAAGGGTAATTACTTTTCCTCAACAGGGTTAAAGTCACACAGATTGCTATTGAGACAACTGTATGGACGACCTTCAGGTTTTTACATTCAATCTTCTTTTCTTTTAGCAGAGCACATGTTAATAAGGAGAGCACACAGGGTAAGAGACCAATGAGTTACACACCACATACACCTCCACACTTTTCAGTTGTGCTACTACTAGTGCAATTATTAAAAATGATGCAATTAGATAAGCCCAACTACATAGTGATTAAACATGAAAGTTATCAATAGCTAAAATGTCCTATGCTATGATTTCTGTATTCAACAAATTTTGACAATATTCCAACTCAAAGAAGAAATTGTTAGGGGAGCCAGCATTCCCATATTTTCTGTTTCACTAGCCTCAAATTCATTGCTAATGTCACGTGCTTCGTTCAAAAGAATGGATTAGGCTTATGAGTTTTAACTAGGGAAGAGTTTAGTGGTCAGTGTATCAGGCCTGGCCTCTTCTTTAAGCATCCCGTGGAATAACTATCAGCTCAGGAGCACGGTGGGGATGCAGGAGAGAAAGGCTGACCTGAACTGCAGACAACACCAGTGAGCAGATTGGGGAAAATAAGCATTTTGCATGGATTCAGGGGAAGGAAAACGGGTTGGTGGCGTACCAGCATCTCCAGCATAACATATTTAGCTCTCATCCTACTGAGAGAATGGAAATGCACTCAAATTGTAAAACAGCTCACAACAGAGATCTAGTCCATAAAAGAATCCCAGCATCTAAGAGTAAGTGAACTCTCAGCCAGTGAATCTCCAATACCGGTTGTAATCCCCAGGCATCAGGATTGGAGGCGCACAGGCTGGGTCCCAGGAGGGTCTCCAGGTACACATACCACATGGGCCACTGGAAGTCAGCGTCCCCCAGCTTGCAGCCCTGACACCAGCACTCCTTGCCAGGTAGAGTGTTCTGCTCCCCTCCCTGCTGGAAACCGAATATCCCCATCAGCTTCCACTGATCTCACTGCTAAAGTTAACAGCATTGCTTTTACTTTTTGTGCTATGCTTTTAAGTAAATATTACAATAGTAAAGGTCAATAATGCAAAGCAAGGGGGGAAAAGGGGAGTTGGTCATCTTTCTCGGCCTCAGCTTTAGCTTTATATCTTCTGGCTACTCTTTTCAAGCTCAATGTTGACAAAATTAAATAAATAAGCAATAAAAGGATCAGGTACTCATCATTAAAATATCCATTACAAACGGGGAAGTGCAACTCAGTTCTTGATTGATGCATTAATTCGTAAACTCAGCAAAAGTTATAAATAATCACAATGCTGATAAATGATAAATGGAAGATTTGGTAATCAATCAATTCAAATGGGGCTAACTGGAAGAATAATGCATCATTTATATTTGGCTATATTGTACAGTATGTAAATTATTGAATACTTGCTATACCACTTTCACATCAAAGAGGTGGCAGACAAATAGACGATCATAAAACAGAATTATCAGACTCTGGCCTTGTCACACTGTTTAACCATCTGCGCTACACACAGCACGCTGGTGGTAAGCCAAAGGACCTCCAAAGCTTCTCTCCAGTTTTAACAAGGGCAGATCTTTCTTTGTTCAGAAGATGTAATTCCCCAGGTACAGCAACTGCTGCCTTCAAAGGTTCAAGTATTCATTCCCAAACAGAAATCATGTTAAACAGGATTACAGGCAATTTCATTAATATTTTATAGGGTCTACACCCAAGAAAGAGCTTCAAACACAGGAACCTAAGAGTTAAAAATACAGATATATAACTTACATCTCTGACGTATATATATAAGAGAACTATAAACATACCATGTCATGAAAAGGTGTTTGTTAAAGGCACTCAATATTAATTCAGTTATGAAACTACTCTGTGTAGCAATGACATAGTTAATATTTGTTCTTAACTCTGTACGTAATTTTACAAGTCACTAAAATAATTAAAACGCTAAATCTGTTGGAAAATTAATCTTCTTTTGATCGTGACACTAGGATGTGTGTCAGTCCTGGACAGCAAAAAGGCACAGGCTACCAACGGCCAGGTTTCACCAACATCAGATTTCCGCTATGTAAATTCTGCAGTCTAAGAAGGATCAGCAGGTCTTTTTTCCATGAGGAAATGATTCCTTTCCCTTCCACCCTGCTGGGAGGCATCAGCATACAGAGCCCATAAAGAGCAAGACAGACACAGGAGTTGAGGACTCTTCTCTGCACATGGATGTAGTACCACAAGTCCATCTGTCCCATCTGTTTTGAAAATTTTGGGCTTTCAGGAGAACACATAAACATCCAGGGCTAGAATAAAAACTCCAGGGAAGTCCCAAACAAATTCAAACAGCTGTCCTGGATTAACCTGCTTCCTTAGGACACATAAACCATGACTAGGGCCACAAAGTGCTGACACTGGCAAGCCAGAGAGCCAAGGAACATTTATTCAATTCACTAGTTTTTCATTATTAATTTAAAATATATTGTATCCAATTTTATTCACTTAACATTCTTACTGCCAAATGCAGGATTTCATACTTGGTATTGAATCATTAAAAGCCACATTAAAAGCTACAAGCATTTTAATACATTTTAAAACAGAAATGGCGAAAAACCCTACTGAAACAAAAATTCAGCTGCATTTTCCTTTAGTAAATCTGCAGTAGGGTACCACAATCAGTAATGATTTGTAAATGGTTATTTGGATACACTTTGCATCTACAAACAATGACTGAAAATGGTACAGATTTGGAAAAGACCGACTGAATAGGCATTTTTTTACTTTGAAAACTTCCTCTTGGGCTTCTACTGTTATTTTATAAAAAGTGGAGACTGAAAAACAGCATCTTTGAAAATAATCTAGTCTTCAAAAAACATGCACTCCTCCTCAAAGTACAGCCTTCCTTTGTCACTCTGTGTTTTCACTCACATAGCTTCAACATTTCATAGGTTTTAAGTGAAAAGAACAATTGGAAACCCCAAAATGTTGAAGCCTTTTCCTGATGTTTCACACATTTCACCAACTTTTCCTATAATGCCTGTGCTGAACCTTTGAGTGCAAATATTTCCCCAGGGCAGGACACCTTAAATTTAAAGCTCTACAAGTCTTCAGATAGGAGAGACCTCTCAAGCTAAAAAGGCTTTGCAAAAATTTGAAAAATATTTTCCACAACACTGAGGGAAAAATAAAATAATTCCTATAACATAGGGAGGAAAGAATGATGTCCCACTGGGACACTAACCAAAGCATGTGCATGTGTGAGGACTAGTTCCCACAGAGTCCCTTTCTTGTGCTGCAGATGTGACACACACTGTCCAGTAGCTACATCTCCAGAAAACCAAGGATGACCAGTTGAGAGTGTCTGGTAATAATGTCAGCCGTCAGGGTGACTGTCCATTTTCTTTTTGATCTTCAGAAGTCTCCCTGGTCATTGCATTGTCCATGACTGTTCTTAAACTCTTTCCCATGGGTTCCCTCGGGCATGTTGACTTCCCTGATACAAATTCTATGACCAGCTATTGTTATTAGGGATAATGCTTTATTCTGAATAGTGTAGAACAGGCTTTCTGAAAATTAAAAAGCAAAGCTTTAAACTGCTTCTCCAAAATTGGACCCAAAATGTCAACTGGCCACGTACAGGTAGAAACCTGAAGTGAACCACTGTAACCTTTACATCAGAAACAGCCATCTCTCTGATCACCTCCCATGCCACGCACTCAGTAGCAACACACTTCACCTAAAGTATTGCATATATTTTCTATTAAAAATACTGCTGTATTAGTCATAAAAAGACAAGTATTCCAACTCTAGTGTAGAGCTGCTGCATTTAACCTGGGCTTTTAAATACAATGAATAATGGTGCTCAAAGCAAAAGATACATTTTGTACCTTGCAGCTCTTAATCAGAAATACAGCAATCTATCTGCAGACACGTTTGCAGATGGTCACTGCTAGCACAGTGGAAAAAACAGCTAGAAAACCTGCCTTGGACCTTAAAGCATCATTAAGGGAAGGTACATAGCTTTTCCAAATGGTACAACTGGAAAACATGCAAATAAAACAAGCTGACAAGTTCACATTATCTCAGAAATACCCAATCTTCACTAATAATTTCCCATTCCATAGTAAGACTAGTAAATATTTATAACCTGCCTTAGGACTGACTACTACAATCTCTGACCATCACAAGCTTGTGCATAATTGGAAAGATGTGTGTTCCTGAACCTTCTCAGGATTCTCAGGATTGACTCTGGCTTTTCCTGGCATTTATTCAACCAGAGTGCAGATCACAGAGGTACGGGGTGCCACAGGATACACTCCTTCTCCATCAATCCTACTTCATGGCTCCAAGGTCCATTCCATAAACAGCACAAGTCTCGATAACTCTCTCTTAAGACAGGTAAAGCCATCAATGTTAGTTTAACAAGCAATCTTTTCCGCTTCAGCCCTCATGCGACGAAGGCAGATAGCAAGCGGACTCTGGTATCTGTGTTTCTTTGAATGTCACCAGGAAAAGTACATGCAGGAAAACCACACACCCTGTCATGGCATTTATCTGTTCACCTGTGACAAGTACTTTCTTCCACACCGTGACCCTCAGCATCTTGATTTTCTGTCACCTTTTAAATCCCAGCTAATTAGAAGATTCACTACTCCTTATGACTCCTGACTTTCACAGTTTCTAATTAGTCTTTCTAGCAGTCTATTACCTAACTGAGTTGTAATATTCCACTTGGTATGTTAGATGAAAACAACCAACATTGCCATTTCTCCTTAGCATTATTTACCTCATAGTAATTTTATTCTGAGGATGGCACATTCTAACTTTCTAATTAAACTGGAAGTCATTCAAATGAGGAAAGGTGAAAGGAAACAAGCCCAGGTTGAATATTAACTCCAATTTTATTTTCCAAAATTCTTGCTTAGATTAGGAGTCTTAACTGGGAAGATCTGTTCATAATGTTGTACTTACAGATAGCGCTGAAGGTCTGTACACGAGATAGGCACATAACAACTGCCCGCAGAGTTTGGCACAGTCCTCACTCACATGGCAGTGTTTACGAGGACAATTCTCTCCACTCTGTGCTACAGACCCCTGCTCTCTATTCTGCACTGCAGCAGCTATGGAGTCATTCATGCCCAACAGGACAAGAGGTAAGAGATGGACTAAGATTATCTCTAAATTCAGAGGAAGTTACATCCAGAGGGAAATTAAATTGTGAAGTATGGGACAATGAGGGTTGGTTCCCATTGCAGGAGCAGATGAATGAATGTGTTATTTCTTCTGAGCAATGTAGGCTTCTGAAAGTTGTGGACCCAACAGGTCCACAGCTGTTCAATATCACAATAGCTGTTCAGCAAAAACTCTATTATCTAACAGATCATCTCTGGAGCTGGTCAGTAAGCAATGCTGAAAAACCTATGGTAGCCTTGAGCGTTTTCTGGTTTGTAAAAAAAGTAGAGTTTGCTTACTTGTCTGAGCTCAGCCTGAAGACCCAAAATTGGTATATCACTAATCTTTCCGGAAAAGAGAGTACTAACAGCTTGTAGAGGGTGATTTTCTTTAGCAACAATAATTTGAGCAACAGTTTACCCCCGTTCTTCATCCAGTACAGCAGAAATGCTGTGGTTAGTTTTAGATTTCCAGTTTTAGGAACAAAACCCAAAACTTTAATATCTTTGTATATTTTATTGCATTAAAAAAACTCCTTTCAATTTGATGCCAGTTCCCTCATCTGATGCAACCCAGGCACAGTACGACTACTGTAAGTAGTAGTTACCAGGCTGTGCACTCGTACAGCTCCTGCACCTAATTTCAGGTTACCGCAGTAGGAAGCCTTTACTGGCCACTGGCCACTCTCTGTAGCTTCTCCTGGGGACTGCAACAGCAACGAAGTCAAAGCAAGTCCTAATGCACCAGAGAAAATAGAATGGCGGGAGTTTGGATAAACAAGAGTAACGTTAGACACTGGAGCTAATGTTGTTGGTCTACCCAACATTGCAACAGAAGACTCCTAGGTAGCCACCACACAAACCATGTAATTAACCTGGCACTTTAATGCAAAGTGTCCTGAGCCACTGGTTCTGGCAGTGGCTCCCTTTACAGTCACTACCACGTCCACCTGCTCTCTCTTTTCCCATGTCTTTTTGTCTCTCTGTTAATTATGCCCTGCAGCACTTTTTTAAAGTTTTAGTGTATTGTCCTCGCCTTTTTACACTAACAATCCTTCTTCTGCCCTCTCTGTCTCCCCTCCTAGTACCAGCTCATCACTACTTGCCACTCACCTCTTACCCATTTCTGCAACAACTCTCACTACAATACAGCTGAGCTAGGTCCAGCAACCTGGGTCAAATAATACATCTAACTGGAAAATATGTCTTTAAAAATATAGAATTCAGTCACCAGTCCATACTGATGATCCAAAAGGCACTAAAAATATATTATATTATTTTTTCCTCTTGCTGCTGTTGTCATTAGAATATTTTGCTGAAAACAGTAAGTTTAGGTAAGACCTAATGACCAGCTAAATTCAAAACACAGTGTCTAGAGCATCTCTCTGAATTTGCTTAAGGCAGTTCATACTACTAAGATACGCAAGACCAAATCTATCTCACCTCTGTGTGCAACATTTTATGCATGTAGATACCTGTATTTCTGCATACAAAAGGCATTCTTGCATGCAAAACAAGCAGGTTATCTGAACAGTTCAATATCCCATGCCTATCCGAGATGCTCCTTCCAAGTACAATTATGCATTCAAAACCTTGCTTAAACAGCACTAAAATTTTAACATTCTTTTGTGAAAATCTATTATATTATACTGCGCATATTTTTAATAGAGCAGATTTTCTCCCCATATCCACTACCAATCATTTGTCAAATAGTTACTTTAGCAAAACAAACTAGAAAGAATCAAAAGCACTACTTTTTCTCAACTGAAATAAATTTCAGAAAAAGATAAAGGACTTTTAAACTTTTTGCCTGCCACTTTATTAATTACTAACATTATTTCCCTACAGTTGCTATTCTTGTCCACAAAAATGGAGGGTTCAGAAAATTATTTATTCTTCATTCTGTAGATCCCAAAGAGTTCTTAGCCTTCCAAAATAAGCAATTTGTAGAAACATTCTACAGAGCTGAAAACAAACTTGCCTATTTTAGTGTCCACCAGTCTTCTATCAGCATTCAGTATGTTACAGGAAAGATTTTCAAAACAGTATTTTTGTAAGTGGAGGAGTAATTAATTATGTGGAATGTTTAGTAACTGCTTTAACAAAAGCTTCCCTTGCTCTATTCATTTTGTTGCCAGCTAGTACTCTGGCAGCAGACAAAGAGTTAATGTCAAAATGCATCTTCTGATACCCCGATTGCCTTTCCTCATCCATTGTTTTCAAACTTCTTTTGAATGGTCAGGAATTTTCTGCCTGAATAAACCCTCAACAGAAAAGGGAACTGGGGCAAATAGAAAAAAATGAGTAAAATAAAAATAAACTGTCCTGGCAATATAGAAAGGAAACCAGCTTATAAAATCACAAACTTCTAGCACCAGCACTTACTGTGAAAGTACTGTAATTAAAAATTGCAAATTTTGCCCCTTTGCAGCAAAATTACTTAAAGACAGCAACATTCTGTACAATATCATGTATATCTGGCAGATTTTGCTTTGGATGACTTGATGCTCAGAAAGGAAAAGAAACTCTTTGGAAAGCTTTTATAAAAATGTTTTTAAAAATAACAAATCACTCTTTTCATAATGCTATTCACGTCTCAGCTTTCCTTTAGACTGAAATGAGATACTAGAAGTAGTATTTCCCACTAATACATAATGGCTTCTAATTTCAAGCATCTGTTTTGATCACTCTTAGCATATTACTACTGGTAGCAAAAAACATATTCTTATAAAAAACAAGAGTAGTGCATTTCAGTTATGGTTATCTATTGATTCAGTTACACTTGAATTGATCTCAAATTGTTTCAAGCAACTGTTCTGCACCCAAACCACCACATGAACCACAGAAACCAGATCAATAGATTTCAAGTGAAATAATTGTTTTCCTTTGTAAGACCCCATTACTTCTTGAATGAAGAACTGTTTGATTGACCTCCAGGAAAGCAGCAGATGTGAATAAGCCAAGCACCTCAGGCCTTATCATTTAAAGTGAGGCCTTGAAAATTACAGGAAAGTACACTGACCATGTGCTCTGTTAGCTGTGGGAAATGCACAGCTGGAGGAGCTGCAAGACTGCATTTTACTCCGATAACATGAGAGCTGAAGTACATACATGGAAAAAAAAAAGACTTTCTGAGTTGGTTACTCGTGAACACATATAAAAATGTGTTACTAGTTAAGAATATAATTCAAGGATTCTTGAGTGTTTTTTTTTCACAATGTCAGTATTAGTGAGGTTTTTGTCTTGTTTCATGACATTTCACACAGCTGTACCACTGGACCCACTTTTTTCACAGTGTCTCACTACCTAATTTCAATATTTTGTGAATGCAGTCATTTCCATATTCCCTTAGTCAGACACACAAGGTAGAAAGCATAAACCAGCACAACAGCTGAGGAAATCAGGGAGACTTCATTAATTCTATTGGCAGGATGCAGATTTATACCAGATCAGCAATTTATTGGGGTGCCTAAAGTGAGATCATAAGTGATGCTGCCAAACAGAGTGAGATGGGCTCTTCTAAGGGCCAAGGGTTGAGACAGGGGCTGTGCTGATCTCAGTGCCAACACGGCCAGCCCTAGGAAATGGAAAGGTAACAGTATCCCCAGGCTGCCAGATCCGCAGCACCGCAGGGAGAGTCCTGGAGCTGTAGCCCTGCCTCTGTGTGGTCAGTGCCGCTCCTTCTACCATCACGTGTTTGTGTCCCCAGAATAAAGCCTTAAAACCTTCTTCCCTACCTGGAACATGCCCTTTTGTACAGCAGGAGCCCAGGGACTATCATCTCTAACCACAGCCATTGGCAGGAACAGGGTGACTGCAGAGGACTGAGCGAGAGAGTGACCAGAAGGTGTTGGGAGATGTCTGACATGTGAGGACACGGGTTGGTGATCCAGGAGAGAGCAGCTGGACAGAGGGTTAGAAACCTTGAGAGGGTGATTATAGGAAGGCATTGCCAGAAGTAACATACTTGGTGGGCTTGACCTGTCAATCTCACCCTCTCCATGCTCTCTCTGTTATACAGACTTAAAGTGCACATGGCAAAAGCAAAATTACTGCCTAGGTAATGCAAACATGGGTGTTCCCCCAGCAGGCATCAATAGCAAACAAGAAACATATGTGCACCCACATGTACGTTGCAGTTTTAATACACAGTTCTATTTTTACATAATTTCTACACTTAGTTGATGCTTTCCCCAACAAAAGAAGTAGGAACTGATACTATGGTGGTGTTCTTTTTGTGGTCTTGGAACGAGTTGCTGTCCCTAGCACCAGTCCTCCTGGTATGGGAAATTGTTATTTCTTTTAATTATATTGCAAATAAATGAAATACATTATAGCTTAGAATGGTTTTGTAAGGAAGTCTTGGTTGGCTCCTTGCATATATTAGACCTGATCTGGGCTTTACTCTTTTATGAGCGCAATTAACTGCAAACACCTTGTCATAAACATTTTAAAGGTCAAAGAGATTGCAACAATTTTGCTAAAGAGATAAATGGTCAAATAAAACATTGAATTGTTAATTCCCAGGTGACAAAAAGCTGCATGAGTCAGATCAATAAGAAGACATACAGAACGAATTCTGGGATAAAGGGCGGGTCAACCTTGAAGTGTTAATAACCTGCTCCTATTATTTTGCTTTGGCACATCATGTGTTCTAACGTTGCTGTTAATAGCAAATTAATGTCCACAGAGTCACAGAAGTAAAACCGGACATCAGAGGTTATTGAAACCAAAAGTTTTGAAAGGATTTAGCTCTATTAACACAAGGAAAAACAGTGAATTTATAAAAGACAGGTAAAAGCAGTCTTGCTACTATTTCTAATCTAACATGATAGCCAATTGCTGGAGAGGCACACCTTCCCCCTCACCCTCGCTGTGCAGATTTTTGCTTGTTCTTAGTGCCTGGACTTATATTAAACAGTAACTGTCAAAAACACACAACCTTATTTGAGTTAAAAGAATTACAAAAAATCAGTGTGTTAGCTGAAAACTCAGTGTGTTGAGGCAGATATTCAGCTGGTCTGTACTGCCAAAGCTGCTGTCATGGAACTGGGCAATTTGTATTAGCCTAAAGTCTGCCCCACAGAATGCATTAGTGTTTGTGGAAGGTCAGATATAGAAATTACAGAAATTAGCATCATTGCCAGATTTAAGTGAAGGGAGATCCTTTTTTCATCTTTCTGAAGTAGATAATGGTGTGACCACTATGTTCAGCACTTCTGCCTCCTGAAAACCGCATTTTGTAACTATAGCTACCTCGGAAATTAGTCCTCCTTTTATTGGGAAAACCATACTTTTCTGTCCATACTAACCATTGAACTCAATAAAATGCAGGTTTGGAATTGAAAATGTACAACTGACACTCAAGACAGACTAAATTTGAACAAAAGGTTCATCAGGTCACAATAGTGGGTATGAAAGAGGGACATACAGAATCATTTAGAAGATTCTTTCTGTTTTCTAGTCCACTCCAGTACATATTACATTAGTTGGACTACACTAAAAGTCATATGAAACAACCTTGTTGTGAAAACTCCAGTCATGCAATTTTATGACTACCTCTAGATGACTAATATTTTTTTCAAGTTCTTAAAATTGCCTTTCCATCTTATTCCTAAAATTCCAATAGGGAACACAAAAGTGCCAAGTATGTCACTTGAAACTGTGTGTTGGATAACTGTGGTCTAGAAACTAGCTCTTACTGGCCAGTGAAGTAGAATGGGCTCCTGTTTTCAGTTTATTTTTAGAAAAATATAAAGAATTTCAGGCTGTTGGAAGGAGATTACCTGAAGAAGTCTCTTCTCAAAACTATTCCATTTTTTAGACCCTTGCAGAGATTATAAGACTAAAAGTTAGAAGCAAAGATAATTATCTCACCATTATTTAGTTCAGGACATTTTTGAGTAAAAGAGAGACTATTCCTAAAGAGAACTAAGAAACTCATGGAAGATAAAGCATGAAAAAATATAAAAGTCTATCAGAAATAGTAACTCTTGATAGGTGGTGAAAAATATCTGCCATTACCCATAGGAAGGAACTGAAGAACTCAAACTATTCCAAAGCATTATGCAGTGGTATAAAATATAGACAGTAATGTCTATATTGATCCCACTGGACACTTGAAGGCAAATGAACATTTGAAAGGTCAGTAATTTTACTTCTGCCAAATTGGATACTAGTAATTTGCATAAGACCGAAAGTCAAATATCAGTGCAAATTCCTCCAGTAATATGTAAAGTTAATCAGCCCATACCTCTAACAGCAATCTTATGTCATCTGGCATGAAAAATGTAGAGAAGGTGCACAATCCCATAAAGCACACTGGACTAAGTGAAATATCTAACACACAAAGAAACTGTATTACAAGCATCTATTTTATGTGGCTTATAAGTACCATGAAATTGTATTTTACTCTGACAGTAAATTTTAAGGTTCTGTTAACTACTCATTAAATGATTTTACAAATAGAGATAAACTCCTTTTCTAGTGCACTTCAGAAATATCTGTTGGGATTCATGCAGACTGCAATCTAAACGGATTTTTTCGATTTGTTTTATTACTTACACCAATATTAACTCAACCAGTTTCCAAGTCAGCTCTGAGGTGTGATTTTTTTTCTCTAAAAAGAGGAAGACACATTAGCGTGTTTTTCCAGAAAAGTTATTTTCACTTTGCGTCTTCTAAAAACAGCACTTGTTATATATATAGCATCAGGCCTCAAGGCTCACTCAATCAATGGCAGTTATGCCACTAAAATTAATGGCTATGGGATCAGGACTTAGTTAGGTTTTCCTAGAGTATTTAAAATTTAAAGAGAACCTTAAGAGACTTCCACAATTCTAATATAATAGTAATAAATAATAACCACTAAATGGGTCTGTCCAACACGGGGAAGGAGATCTGGCACCAGTAACATAATTCAAACTCATGTTAAAACAGTATTTCTCATGAAATCAGCTGACACACCTAGACCACAAAGTGACGTCAAGTGACATCCTACCCCTCTGCAGCACCTCAGGGTTTTATAAGTATTTCAGAAGAAATCCTGGTGCTTTGCAGACTGATTCTTCTACAATTCAGGTATCAGGAAGATGCCCTGATGCACAATTTTTCCACTGTCATCATCCCCTTCCCATCTGTTTTACGAAGGTGTGTAAGAAAAGACTGATGGTAAACAATACACTGGAACCTTTTGGAATCTGTGCTGCAAACTGCACTGTCCTTTGAGGAAACATGACACATAGAGTGAATATTGTGTGGACCTTCCTCAGTCCACAACCACTAAGAAATGAAAAAATTCAATGCTGACAGCTGAGTGTTTGGCAGGATATGAGAGCCTCCCAGTAACACTCCCCTCCAGTGCAAAATTAAAGGCATGCTTCACTGCCTTTTGCACCCCAGGGAACAGAAGAGAATGTGAAGTCCAAAATTACCTTTGCTCTTGTGTTGCTGTTACTGTAAAGACACTCATGTTATGGTCCATGGAATTCTCACCAGCATGAAGATCACAAACTGCCAGGCCTACAAAGAAAGGTTCCTTAGGTAGGGTATTTTAAGAACAGACCACTGTTGAAGAAAGAGTCCATAGGGTTGATAGTCTATAGGGCTACTTTCATTCCTCTGGTTACAATATGGATCTGTTTAGCTGTTATTAAGGGTTCTATTTCATCTGCCTCCCTTCTCATTTTGATCATCTGATTTTATTTTGTGACACTGATAAAATACAAATGGGGTACTTCTACTCCACAACCATCCTAGCATCTCTATAAAGTACTAACATTTTCATGCAGTTGTTTGCTTTGCTTTGCTATGAGTTTATAGTTTTCAGCCTAAACCTTCATTAGAAATTATGTGCTTTAACCTTTTCTTTGTAGTCTGATTTGTTCTATATTAAACCAAACCTTACTGTGTCAAACCAATCATTTGAGTCAGTAAGTTTTTAAGATGTTAGGAAGCAAGAGGAGTATAGAAAATTTCCTCACGTAAGAAAAGAGAGAATAAGCTGTTTTTAAAATCACATCTGTTTATCAAGTTTTAGTCACTTCAGACATGACATTAGATGCAATAGTATTTGCATTATCTGAGATACAAAATGGAATAAAAATATTCTGTATTTTGCATGCCATCCTTTTTACCAACATAAGCCAGTGTTTTAAATAACTATTTTAAATTAAAGTCACTTTAGTCTACAAAGAGAGGAAAATGAACAGCACTCCATACATGCCTCCTAGTAATTCTGATGGAATATAAACATTAGCTTATTAAAGTAAATGCCACTTACTGAATACCCACAAAATACTAGATCTCCCAGAGTGACTGCTACACTGGTTTAACTGCTTCAAAATGCTAACACAGATTTTTACAAATTGAATAACATGATACTCACAAAGTACAGTAACTTAGCTAAAAAATCTCTCCTTCCTCACAAATGCAGTCTGGTATGCTGAAGCGTAACTAATTCTCATGCAGTTTTATTAATTACATCAAAAGAACGTGATTTGACCTCATAACTGTGGTCATTTTAAGAAGAGAGAGACAACTGCTGTGAAAGTGCACATCTTACGGACTCCCAGCTTTTCTTCTTCCATTAAAGAGCTCGCTTGTCTCTCCTGGGAGCCGCCTGGCAGCCGATACAGACAGCACAAACCAGCAGGAGCGTGCCAAGAACAGGTGCTCCGGCTTATTGCAGCTGCGATGTGCGTGGAGGGGGAAAAGCTATTGCTTTTGCTCACCCTCTCTGAAATAGCTACCTACCTGGAGATGTTTCCTTTCTCTCTCACAATACACCTTTAAAAGCAGATTGTCAGGTGCTACACTCTCTCACAGGTTAAACAGCTAGCAAGGCTCTTTCTGGAGGAGACATGGCCTAAAGACTTTTGTGGTTAGACATGCAATCCAGCATAAAGTATAGTCAGTCAAAGACGTCCAAGGCAAAAGGAAATACACAAATGGAAATGTTGCTTATTGCAATAGAGAAGAATAAGAAACCATAGAATCATACTCTAATCATAGTATCACTATGCTAACGCCGTAGTAAAACATGGTGGGAGGACACACACTTTACACTCGATCACTTGCAGAAAGTGCAGGTGAATGGTGAGATAACACCACCATGTATAATTAGCAGCACCAGCTTTGACTGGGTATTTTTGGTAACACATTGCTCACTGTCTGCATTATGCTCTCACTCCTTCCTTTCCTTTCTGCTTCCCACGTGCCCTGACTGCTCAGGCTGAAGCCTCTCAGGAAAGGGGCTTTCTACCCAGCAGTGTTCACTACTTTTGTGTATTACCCCAACAAACGCATGGAAGGAGAATAACAGTAATTGTGGGAAAGAAGAATCTGAAAAAATATATACTTTACATACAACTACAATAACCTCCTAATACAGGTGAGTGGTGACATCACCACAGGCTGTTGTTCAAACCACATGTAATAGTTGGCATCCAAAGACAGCAACAACTACAGGTACAACTGCCCTCACATAAGACCTTAACGTCACTTAAGCTGCTTCTGACACACACCACAACAGCGTTTTGTGGACCACTTGCTTGTGCCCAAAGGGTATGTTTTGATGACCTTTATCACAAGAAGTGATAACTAACTTCTTGCTTATCACCTACCCACCTGTGCAACTGATCCGAGTGCTTGCCAGTATATTAAGCAAAATTGCATGAGTATAAAATTGCAATGAGACCAGAATCAAATGCTTATTAAAATAACACTGCTGACCTTTTAAAATTGCAATACAGAATTGCGGTGACTACAGAAACTGTAAGGGGACAATAAAACTGCATTAGAACTTTTTCAAGCTATGCTCACAGTCGGTCAATCTATGCTCACAGTTGGTCAGGTATCTCTTCTGATAAATAAACACAAATCGAAATAATGTGGTGTAGTAAAAGGAGACCTAAACACGTTGTTTAAGATATTTAAGTTTCTGCCTTCTAAAATTCAGACCTTGAACAAAAATTCCTGCATAATTATGCACTGACTTCCTATGTCTAACTACAATCATTTCATGTGAAAACTCAGCACTTCTGACACAAATGTCCAGCTCGAGTCACAAAGCCAGATTCTCAGAGGCAAAACGTTTCCTTAACTTTATAAAGCAGTGGGAGAAAAGGGAAGAAAGCCAGCAAATGTGCCCATTAAAAATGGCTGTGGCATGCAGGTCATGTTACTGGTATGGAGTTGATGTAGCTGACACTATAGTGTCTGATACAAAATGACCTCAGTCCTACAGCTACTCTAAAAGACACAGGCTGGTAGACAACCAGCTCAAAAATCAGCAACACAAAACAATTTTCCAATCCTTTCTCCTAAGTATTAGCAACTACTGTGGTTATTAGCAATTGGACTCTAAAATAGCAATTTGTGCAAGCAGAAGGTGTGGAAACCTGTCTGCACCATGCAGACACGGTGACCGTGCTTGCAGAGCCATACAGGTAACCACGGATAACTGCCGAGCCATACAGGTAACTACAGGTAACTTCCAGCACAGTCCTCAGCACTGGAAAATCAGAGTATTTCATGTTACATTCTTATTTCCATGTGTGCATGTATGTCTGTAATAACCCACAAACCCCTCTATTTCGATGAATTGTTAGTAAGGTGTTAAAAGAGATTTGTTTATGTCTCTGAAGTTCCAACAAACTTTGACCAAATTCAGAACAGGTGCCAATTTAGGGCTGAATATAAACTAATGAGACATAAAAATGTCCCCTTGGTAATTCTTTTACAATGCAGCAGGGGGGCATTTCTTCTCTGCCAGCCCCTCTTATTAAATGTCCATCAATGGGAAATCTGGAACTTCCTTTAAAAGTGTTTCTTTAGGAAAACAGCTGAAACCTCTGAAATGTGCACCACTTCAAAACTCTTGCTAATACCATGGTTCATAAACTTAGTTTTTCAAAATCATCTCTTCAATTTTGGGTTTCAGATTTTTCCCACTTCCCAAAGAATGTTATGCGCTTGTTTTTAAAATCTTTAGGAACACAGAATAATTTGTTCTCCTGCCCAGTGCCTACTGAAATTTTGGGGAACAGCAGGATTTCTTTAATGCTTCTTATTGAATTTCCCTATTTTCTCATTTAACTGTAGAAAAGCAACTTCTATTCCGCACCCCTCTTAGCAGATTGTAGTAAAAGAGGAGAGAGGGGGGGAAAAAACCCACTAAAGCTCTGACAGATGGTACCCAGCATTTGACTCATGCTGGGCTCAGCAGGACCTATAGTTTAGAAGGTTAGGACTGTCAAAAAGACTCTGCTTATCAAGTGAATAACAAAGTGTGGACTGCCAGGCTGTTTCCTATAGAAAACTTCTATTTCACTTGTAATTCTCAGTTATCTTTCTGGTGCTTCCGAAACTTCTGAGGAGCAGATGCAAGCTTTTCTATTTAAGAAACAACTTGGAAGCTGACATCCTGGGAGCAGCCGGCAGCACAGTAGGCCTGACTTGAGGAAGTTGTGCCCCTGTGCTAAGTGTCAGCGCCACAGTTTGGGGACCTCAGAGGGGATTTGAGAGCAAGGAGAGAACTCTTCCTCTCCATTTGCCTTCTTTTGCAGTCAGTGACAAAGTCATCTTCTCTTAGATTACTGCCCTGGTCTGAGGATCGTTTTAGCAAAGTAGCCGTGATAAACTGTGAGGAAAGGCAGGAAGGTCTGAGCATGAAGTATAATTTACCAGGCTTTTGTTTTTAAGTCCTTTCCAAGCTCATAGCCAGCATCTATGCCAGTACAGAAGTATCTAAAGTGACTACAAATGTTAGTGAACAGACCTGAAAGCAATCCTGAAGTCTGGAGAAATACAAATAAAAGGTTATCAGCTTGTACCCATGTTTACTGGTAAGTCTGGACTTTTAAATCTGGGGGTGGGGGGGAGCTTGCTGGTAAATGCAGCGTTACTGTGAATATGAAGCAGGCACTGTTATTAATCATTGTTATAGCACTGTAAATATTCCTAATGCTTTCTTCCTAAAAATAGTGTCAATTCATTTGTTAAACAAGAACATAGTTTTAGTCATAAAGTAAACTTGTACCAACAGTTAGCAGCTGCTCTTCAACAGTTAGAATTAATGAGATAATCATTATACAGCAAAATACAACATTTTTATTGCCAAAACTCAAGCCTCTGTCATTGCCTCATTTGCTTTTTATTCAGAACTATGAAAAATGAAATTACTTAACTGAGTTTTGAAGTTTACAGAATATAATTGATTCAATGTGGATTCATTGCTATGTCTGGATTGAAAGCTGTTTGTGAAAGACAGAACTAGTTTGGTCACAAATGGGGAAGGTGGAGGAATGAATCCTGGTGTGGAGTGAAAGAGAGTCACAGACACGCAGAGCAGTGTGACTACACACAGATTATTAGTTTTCCTTACTCTGCTGCCAGATAACTTGCAGCAGAACAAGTGTGTGGTCAAAAACTCTCTCATTATAATTACTTATTAATTAATATCACATTGATCATAAAGCTAGGCCATAACCAATGTGCTGCTGCTAAATAATATTGCTCAGGGCATTTTGTATGAGGCAGTCTATATTTTGGAATGCTTCTACTTGGTTTGTACATTAAAAGCTTGCTTTGAGTAAGGCAATGAACAACAAGGATAATTTTTTCATTCTTCTTTCATTCTTCACTGTAAACCAAAACTTCTAGCCTGAAATGTGGCTATCTATTTAAACATTAATTTATTTAATCAGCGAGGGGGTGGAATAGGCTGAGTATAGAACCTGTTGCTTTTCTCCCTACCTTACCTTACTTCAGGTCAGATTCTGTTCCCCACTTCAAATGTCTGCTAACATGCTATGTAGAAATCAGGACAGGAAACACCTCTGTCCAAAAATTCAGTTTGATTTAGTTTTCATGCAGTTCAATAATGAGCTCAAGTGAAGGAAATCATTAAGCGGTATATTTCTGGAACATGTGTAAAAAAATGGACAGTGTTCTAACACGTTGCTTCAAGGCATATATGATGTATCCTTGCAGAAGCTGTGGTTTCCATGCCCTGTTTCAGCAAAAGCCCAAGGACCCACACAGCCATCGCAGGGAACAGGCAATTTTCCTTCTGTCACCTGGCTGTATTGAGCTCCCCACAGTTCCCTACGCATTCTCCTCCAGGCGATGACTCAAAACCCTTTTGGCTATGCCAAACTTCTTTGTGCTTTGCACAGCACAAGGAGTCTTGGCCCAGGAGCAGCCTTCCTGGACTTTCCCCTGGTCCAAGGCAGGTCCCAGAGAGGGACATCACCAGGAAGGTAGGGCTCTGGGCAGTGACACATCATCCAGTCCTGTCGTTACTTACCAGATTGACCTTTGAGTTCAAATCCACGGACACACACGTGAGCTAGTAGTGATTCTGGTTTTCATGAAATGCACACCAAAAAACTGAGCAACCTATATAAAAACTAGTATCTGTTGCAAAGATGTGATGTGGAACAGAGAAAAGACAAAGACAGTCTCATGGACAGATATACAGGAGGGAACCTGCATTAAGTCTACAAATAAGAAAAGAGCCAGCAATCAAGTCACACTGGCTACTTAATCTATACATGAATGCCTGAATTTCACTGGAAAAATATTCCGTTACAAAGTGAAAAATCAAAGATTTAATAAAGAGCCACAAACACTATCAGCCTTATAAAATGCATAGGGGCTTTCAGACTTGTATTTCAGTAAATGATATACTGTTTTCAGCCAGGTATTAACATGAAATATTTGTTTTCTTCTGATTACATGAATCACTCACCAGTAGCCTCTAATTCTTCACTGCTGTGTATCTATGATAAATCTTTGGGAATGGCTCAGCTGTGAGCAGCAGAAACTCTGTTCTCACACTCTCCACATCTGCCTGGGACACAGCTAAGGCCCAGGGCCCAGGGGTATCTAAGCTACAAGTTAGGTATGTGATTCCTAACAAAGAGAGCAGATGGGATGGCCTAGGAACACCTACCACTTCCATACCTTTGAGAAAACTGTATCTCTAAAATGTGCCATTAAATAAATTCCAGGAATGAAAGCTTGAATACTTTCATTGTTCTCCAGATACCAAAAAATAAAACAAACCAAAAAATTACTAAACGCAGTCCTGGGGGCTTGGACCTGCGCACTGGGTTAAGAGTTAATTTCATTAAAATCAGGACAGTTCTCATATGAGCTTGGGAAGCTTTGTTTCAGGCCCAGTTTAGAGCACACTGTACAAAACAGGCCGTGTGCTATTACGCAGAACCTCTCTCAAAACCGACTTCACACTGCAACAATCATTTGGAGTGTCTCAGAAAAAGGATAGACTAAGATTTAACCACTGCTCACTCTTTTCAAAGAGATGAATACAAGCCCTTTAATACAAGCTTTACAGAATGTCATTTAAACATCATTCTTATTTATACCTTAATCAAAGTAAACATGCAAATAGCTTCTATAAATTTTATCAAACAGACAGGAGAGGGAGCTCTCTCTTCATCCCACTAGATTATGAGTAGATTTTGCTGAATTTATTAAAATCTAACCACATTTTTATTCTATGCCACATTACTTCTTGTCATTCTTTTGTCCTGGGACTGTCTCCTCTTAACAAACAACTCTGTAACACGAAACTTTCCTCTGTACCACAGAACATTATTTTTTTTGATGAATGCAGTAAGTATATTTCTCAGGCATTTTTAATTTTGGTATAGGAAAAAATGAGGATGTAATTACTATTTACAACATTCTGCTCCCCTACTTACTGATACACATACAAACGCATGCTCCGCAAATATTTGTGCCTCATAAACGTACTTCTATACTTCCCAACTTCTGCTTCCCAAGGAAGTGATTTTTTCATTGTCACCATCCTTTACGTGTTCACAGAAAATTTGGTATTTATGCTGAAATCTATCAGACCAACCTAAGAATTCTGGTAGATCCAAGTGCATTTTTAAGATAAATCACTGAAATATCAAATTCAAAAATAATACATACAGGCAAACAAGCCACAGCTAAAATAAATCCAAGACAAAAGAAAGTCACAGTAATCTTAATGTCTGCATATTCTCACTGTGTTTATTTGAAATCTTCTTATTGGAATACGGTCTTAATTCACATGCTGAAAACAAAATTTCAAGAGCAGAAATGCTGATATCAGCATCTGGATATAATGGTAAAAATCAAACTGTGAGTTACATCTGTCTCGTAAAGGCTATATAATAAGATTTACTTAATCCATTTGAAAGAAAAAAAATGTTTTTGTCCCCCAATTTGTTGCGACATCTGAAAGTTCATGAGGTTATGACCCCTCTTTAAGAAAAGCATCTTCTACCACCTGCAAATACCCTAGGAAAGCAGTTTGAAACAATAAAACACGTGCTAGTTAACCGTTACCAGGGAAACAGTTATGCTTCAGCAATGGGAGGTTTCAGCCCCACAGTGGCTTTGTCTAAAGAAGACATGGCACAGCTGTTACCAAATAACCATTGCTGTAGATCATCAGGAAACAACAGTCAGTGCACCAGCTAAGCCCTACGGAAGCTTCTATTTTCCTTGTCGCCAGAGGTACATCTGAGTAAAATGACAGAACAACAAGCATTTTACAACGTAACCCGAAATATAATAATAGTAAAGACACTAAAACCAATCCATCAATAGTGACTTGCCATTAAATGCATACAAATCTATTTCTTTCACATTTTTAGTATGACAATATTTCTAATGTGATACCCTCCAATCACTAGGTGTCAAATACTAATGTTATTAATGAACTATAGCATCAAAAAGTTTCAGGGCCTGAGAAAGTTATTCTTTGCGCTTACAAGGGAATCAGCATACAAAACCATTTTTTTTTTTTCTTACATCAAAGTGACACAAAGAGATGCAGCAACAGCTTGGTCTCCTGGCTCATAATTTTTTTCAGAGGCACCACAATTAATTTTGTTGTCTTTAAACATGCCGTCACAGATTTCAGTCCAAATTTTCATTGAAAATTTCACTTCCATTGAGATCGGATTATTTAACTCGGGTGCTTTGCAGGTTTTGTCAGCTGATTTTTCTCTGATTGTTTTAAACAGGGAGAGTCAAATCCTAGATCCCAAGCAGTCAGTGCAGAGCTCTCACTAACAGCAACAGAATCGAGGTTTTACTCTGGTATTTAGGTGAGTTTTTCCCTCTTATATCTGTATTCATTCACTTATGTTATACAAATTATTAGTGGTGATATTAGAAGTTGCTGTGCTGAAAGGAACCACAGAGCAGGTACGATGCATCTCCATTAGTTGTTCAAAGCCTCCCCAGCGGCTGTCCGGAGGGGCAGCACACGTGCAGGGACAGAGCAGACAGGACAAGCTGACTAAGGCTGAAGGCAAAGAACAAACACTGAAGTTGCAGGGAATCCGAAATGTTCCATAACCTCCATTTCTTTCTACAAAATACAAGCTCATTTCTCTGATATTGAAGGGTGTGGTGAGGAGAAAATGTGGCGCTCTGTGTTCATTTTGACTTCCTAGTGCTTCACTAGCATTGCAAAAAATTACAAGAATGAGTTGTTCTCTAGAAAGAACCTTTTCAACCTCTCCTGATAATCTGCTTAGCAAGGACACAAGCTGTTTTTCTTTTGTTTATACTGTAAAAGCAGTCACTGTGAGTCACACCTTATAGAGACTTTCTTGCAGGGATTTTTTCAAGAATTTGGTACAAAACATCCTTTCACTTCCAAAAGACAAAGGGAAGTAAACAGTGGTCTTCAGTCTCCTTCTAAAGCACATTAAAGATTTTTCACAGTAAAAGACACCAAAGGTCTGTTCCTCATCCTTCAAATTCTTTGGATCGCTTACCATTGGCAAAACCAAATCTCTTAAAAACGAAAGCTGTGCACCAGAACTGAGTAAATTAATCTGAGGGGTTTAGAGCCTCCTTTACCGCTCACAAAAAGAGTATTAAAGTAGGTTAAAGCAGGAGGGTTTTTTTCTTTTTTATTTCTTGTGCTTACTGTTTGCAATTAGCATAAGTGTTTGAAACTATACAGACCGCGATTAATCTCCTCTCATTTGTTTGTGTTCTTTTCATTTTTTAAACACCCGCACAGTACAAGTCTACTCATAATCTGTGCCTCAAAGAATGCCCAATTTAAATGCAGAAATGCACAACAAGACATAACAAGTGGGAGAGTCATAAAGGAGGTGAGAATTACTTCGACTGAAGGGGAGAGAAGGTTAGTACCAAAGAACCTCCACATGACTGCAGCAATCCAAGGGGTGGTGATGAGGACTGGAGGAGACTAAAAATTTTCTTTCCTTTCTTTCCCAACGCAATTAGACAATAAAAGGAGAGAGATAAATCACTGCCATCTTATTACAAACAGAATGTACTTTGAGAAGGAAAGGGGAAAATGACAGTTGCTCCAGCAGGGATTCTAGGAGAATCAGAGACAAGAAGCACTTGTTCACAGAAATTTAAAGGAAAGGTGGTGTACTCAGTTTCAGCCAGATCAAGTCCCAGGTGATTGTGAGGCATCCGAAATGCAACCTTTGGAAGACAGGTATCCACCCAGACTGAATGTAGAGTATGCTGGAACTAAACAATAGTTTAATTATTATCAATATAGTTATCTACTTGTCTTGAAAACTTCTGAGGAGTTACATCTGGTCTTTCAGCAACAGAGCCTTCTTCAACATACTCTTTGAAATTCAGTTTGAAATATTACATGGACTAGTAGAAAGAAAATATTTCTCTCTCTTCTTCAACCTGGATAAAAGTCGCAGACTGGGAAATCTCTGCAGGCAAATGTGATGTCTTTATAGCAATCTCACAATTACCTGTAGAGATTCTACAATCTGGCATCTTCATACACAGTAATTATAAAGTATGCAGTTCTTCATCTTTGCACCTCTGCTGAGTTGAGCTGAATTCAGTCCAAATTGCCTAAATAGCATGTAGCTGACTGTAAGCTTTTTTCCTTAATAATTTTCATGAGCCAAAAGTTGAAATCAAAAGCATAAAAGCTACATAAATTAATGCACTGGACACTGTAAAACTACTGCTAACATCTGTATACTAAGGGACAAAGTAGGTTATATTTCAACTGTGAGGGCTTAATATTCATTTAATAAGCTACACCTCCTGTTAGCTGAACCTGAATCACAATTGGGTTTTCATGGGTGATTGTTCACACAGTGCTGGATAAATTCAGCTTTTTTAAAATGATGATGCTTGAAGAGCTGTTTGGCTGATGAATGTTCTAAGATCAAGCTTTGGACACAACAGCAGCAATATGTCACTTTGAAAGAAACATCTCTTTTTCAGATAAGAGAATAACTAGCAATGCAGGCCTTCATGAATAGAATAAAAGTAACTTTTTTTCTCTCTTAAGATGTTCCTAGAATTAGCTGATATTTAGGAAATTTTAGCTCATCTTACTTGAACAACATTCAACAGATTTCACAGTTGTAGAAATATTTATTAGACCTCAAGAAGGCAGCAACTCTTGAATGTTCTTAAAACACCAAGGCATCCATCCTGCTCAGAAATGCATTCCTAAAAGCTTATGTGTGCCAAGAACTAATCCTATGCCATACCTATACGTGGCCTTATTTTCACCACCATTCTCAGAAGGGTGATGACATGGTGAATTACACAGTGTAGCACCAGCAAGGACAATGCAGATGATGTAAATAAAGCTCATGAGAAGCTGACTGCACACATACCCTCTCAGTGTATCAGAGTTAACATAACATTGAAGCGAATGGGCCCAGTTCACCTCCTGTTCACCTTCTGCCTGTGAACCAGAATTCATGCCTAAGCACTTCAGAAGATAGACCTCTGGAAAATTCATTCCACCTGAACAAAACTTATATAAAAGCGGATAAGAGGACAACTTAGCATGAAAGGACATCAGTGGTGATGCTGAGCTGTTCATTCAAGAAGACAGACAAGCAGGATGACAATTTTTATCTGGGTTGCAAGTCAAATAAAGACTTTGATCTTCTTAGTTAATGTTATCCTCTTATGCAACACTTTGAAGACCACTATGCCCACTTGCAATCCTGCTGAGAAGTCAAATATCTATCTGGGCTGTAAGGATGTCACTTAGGTTTCACCTCAGCTACCGTGGGCACAGGGGAAGCCAAACTGCCTCTTCCTCTGATCTTGCTGGTTTGCTACAAGCTCCAGGGGAAGGGAGCAGTGAAGCCATTGGTGTTTTAAGTGCAGGCACTGTTCCAGGAGGAGGGCACATAAAGCAAATACAGCTTAGGCAGGAGAACTGGCAAGAGAATTACACTGAAGCAGGGAAAACAAATGGCTCAAGTTCTAATTGCAAAATTCCACAAAACCCAGCAGCTGTGCTCTACACCTTACCAAAAAGGATCAGTTGGATGTTTTTTAATTCCAAAGTGATTCTCATACTTTTTTTCTTTACTTCCTCATTTTACATCTCCTCTGTTCTCCCTGTTCACAAGAGGTAAATACTGAGTCCATACAACAGCCTTGCTACGTAACTTTCCAGTTCCCAGCACTTCCCAGAAACCACTGTTCTGCAAGCAGAGTTACCACCTTTATTGTAGATTTGAATTTACATAAAGACTGAAATAAAGATACGAGTTTAATCTATTTTCCTCAAACAAGTGTTAATTGACAAATGACAAGGGCAAGCATGTGCAACTACTGCAATTATGGCTGATAACTGTGCAGGCAGTTACAATTGGCAAGTCAGCATCTGCAAATAAAAATTGTGGTGATATCCTAGAATAACTGTAAACAATAGCAAAGCCCACTCATTTCAATATCAGGATTGTTTAAACACAATATTAGTTCTGGGACTGGAGGCAGAATTGCAATTGGAACCAACACATTTTCCTCAATCAGACCCTTATAAATTATCCCTACTTTTTATTAAAGCCAACTTGTTCCTGTCTGCTGTGTCTTCACAGACACTATTTTAATAAGCTATAAAATGTGCTGTGCAATAAAAAAATCAGTTACGTTGTATGATTTTTTAAAAATTTATCTGATTATTCCACTCTAACATTTTAAATCCATCTTCAATTATTCAGTCAGCCCAAGCCCTGCGGAGATACCAATATGGCATCATACATTTCCAAAAATGCTGTTGATGAATAATATGCCACATGCCTGTCCATTTAGATTCATAAAGAAATGCATCAAAGAGAAGCTATGCTGCCAAATTCAACCCTGAGAAAGAAATCAAAGCTTCATTCCAAGAACTGACTTAAATCAATGCTAGAATCACTCTAGGCTAAGCTAAAATTATGCTCCCTTGAATATTGCTATAGAGGTTTATTGTACTCCTCTGATTAAGAAGTTCTTTTGGTTCATCTTGTATGTTTTAAGTTGCTGACATCATCCTACGTACTTCTTATCTTCTCATACTGCCAGAATTACCTACGCTAGCACTGTATTAACTATTTCCATCTATCTGTTTATCAGCAAATATTTTTAAACAAGATATAAAAATTCGTCACCCAGAACTAGAGCCATGGAGCTAGTTTGAACCCATCATACTGGAATAATGGATAATTAAACAGTACATACTAAAAAATCCATTAAAAAAAAAAAAAAAGAAAGAAAATTCTTAAACACCTGCCACTGGCAAGGGTAACGTGCAAAATGATAACACAACTGTTCTGCAGCTGCATTAAGCCAACACTGTGCAACACTGTGATGCCATCAGCTACAAGAGATCTCTTTTCCTGTAGGGCTGCCCAGGTTTCAAATGCTGACTATTATTTATTGATTTTTTTAAAAAAAGTATGTTTCATTACTTCTAGCAACACGTAGACCTGGAGCACCACCTACAACTCTGAATGTAAGCAAAATCTTCATTATGTCTGAACTTTTCATTAGACATTTTCACTTGAAATTACAATATGAAAAATATTGAGGCTTGATTGTTTGATCTTTAAAGTGAAAGTTCTAAGCTTTCTTTCAATCAGTCTTACACTCATTTCATAATTTTATTACATTCATGTTGAAAAAAGAAAAAGAAAAAAAAAAGAAAAAGAAAAAGAAGATATGCCAAAAGATCATCAAGATTGAAGTGTCAAGCAATGAAAAATTAGGAAGTGCCAGAATTAAGGCTGCCTGTGTGCAATTACTCTGTCCTCTCTGTGCCTCTGCTGTATAAGATAGATTGTAAATTACAGGATTACATGTGTTAGAGCAAGATTAACATTCTTTTACCATAAGTTTTTTTATGCACCATAGAAAAGTCAGAGATGCTTCCAGTCTTTCAGACATTTGGAACACCTTCTCACTCATAGAGAAGCTAGGAGGGAGAAAACAGAAAATGCATGTTTACCCCTGGAAAGACATCTAACCTAAACAGCTACCTTCTGCACGTAATATTTACCTATATCTGTTTATATGATGTTGTAGCAATGCTTGCCTAAATTCCTATCTAGCGACGGTCTCCTTCTGCTCCTTTGGAGCTTTTTGTTCCACAGAAGTTCTACAAACATGTAGAACTTATGCCTAAATTGTTCAAGTTTTAAAAAATCACAAACCAACAGCCATCATCCATCCACTGCTATTTGATTTTGATTTCAGTGCCATGTCAAAATTGCGTTTGTGTGCAAGCTCGCACTGCATACAGGGACGGCAGCAAGAAAAAGGTGCAGGCCAAAAATGACAGTACTAAAAGAGAGGCTACAAGAATTTACCCCACATAGTTTTAACTCTCTTGTCACCAATGGAAAACAGTTAAAGTACTACAAAAGAAACACAAAGTAATCTGAATTCTCAGTAGGGTTGTGTTTACTATCCTGCCATTCAAGAATCAACAGAAGAGATATGCCTTCTGACTCCTGTGCCTTCTTTAGCCACAAGTTATCCTCCACTTTCACAGATATGCAACAGATGAGAAAGTCTGGTCATGCCTGTATTTGTCTGGAGCTTTGTTTGGGACTTTATGTATCACCTGATGCCTTCTTTTGTCCAGCACATACTGTTGAACTGGCTGAGCAAACATAATCAGACCACCTGCCAAGCCTGCCTCTAGTTTGTTCCAGTAGAAAGCTGTTTTTTCTGAGGATTTTCTGAATCGCTCGGCGGCCAGCATGCTCCAAGGCTTCGCTATGCACAGGACTTCTCCCAGAGAAAAACCTTCAGCTTTACATCAGTCATGGTACAGGCTGTATATTCATGGGCCTCAGGGCTTTATCATGCAAGGTAAGGAAAGTAGCCTAACCTGGTAAAGAACATCTGATCCAAACACACACCTTGTTGCTTGCCGGCAGGCTTGTGCAGCATAAAGGTTTCCCCGTGAGCTGCCGGTGGCCCCGCAGTCTGCCCCTCGCCAGTCGCAGGCCTCCCGCCCCTCCATCACACAGCAGGGCAGGCCAGAGAGCCCTGTGGAATGGGCACGGTGTGCAAACCTCCTGATGCAAAGCACAATGCAGCACCCCACGCCATGCTGGGGGTAGGGTGACACTAGTTCTTTTTAAGATGTGAGAAGAACATTGCCCGTAGAACCTGCAGGGAAAAGAGCAGTTGGCTCTCCCTGCTACAATATTCTGCTGTGGCAGCAAATTATGATGAAACTTAAAGTGACTGATCTTGTTTATCATCTTCTGTAGGTAATCAGCTCAAGTAAACAAGCTTGTATCTTACTACACCCTCCAGAAAACATTCTTACAGCTTTGCTTTTTTTTTCAGAACAATTTCTCAATATCTACTTTCATAGAATCATAGAATGGTCAGAGTTGGAAGGGACCTTAAAGATCATCAAGTTCCACCCCCCCTGCCCTGGGCAGGGACATCTCTCCCTAGAGCAGGTTGCTCCAAGCCCCATCCAGCCTGGCCTTAAACACTTCCAGGGATGGGGCATCCACAACTTCTCCGGGCAACCTGTTCCAGTGCCTCACCACCCTACTTTTCTCCCTATAATTTCATCAAATGCCTCCAGTACATCCAACTTCTTTTTATATTCTTGTCTCTTCTTCTGTGCAGTTCTGGCATTTTATTTCTAAACATGAGAGATTTACTGGCACAGCTTCACTATGACCAAACACAAAAGCAGGATTTGGTTGCAGTTCTCTGCTCAGTTGTGCTGCCCTGTTTTGAAAGCACTGATCAGTAGTTACAGGAGCCCATAAAGAGGTAAGTCAAAGGAGCTGAAGAAACATGCACATCATTTTCAGATGCTTTAAACAAATGGGATTTGTTCAGCAGTTAGAGAGTTCCCTTAAATTTGTATTTTATTGTGTTCCCTATTATACAAGAGAAGCAAAACAAGCAGAGACTGAACCAGAAAGAACAAGTCTGCTTTATCAGTTTACACGCAGATTGCGGCATGCCAAAGATCACCAACTAAACTAGGTCTGAGTTCAACAAATGGAGTTGCTTAATAATACTTCTCTCAGAGAAGATGCACAGAGACCCTAAATGTTTTAATGACAGATCTTCACAGTACCAGGTGTTGTCTGTGGAATTATGCCATTTTTTCCTGTGTAGGACATTCAGGGAAGGAACTTAGCTAACATGAATCCACTTGCAGGCCTAGCCTGGATGGCTGTGAATTGGCTTAATCTCAGCTGGCAACTGTGAGCAGTTAATAACTCTCTCACAGTGGTATCTGGGATTATGCTAAACACAGCAATTTCTTTGCTTTTATGGATTAATAGACCTGCATGGCACCTAAATTACAGCACCAAGACATACTGTTGCAGGACACAAAATCCAGACACACCATGCACACAAGATTAACCTCACAGTTTATTCAAACCATTAAGCACACTGAACTCCACACCTTGCCTTGGTAACTCCTACCCTTCCCAGTTTTGCTGTTGCAGCATCCTGCACCAGCAGAAAAATCTCTGTGTTAACTGGGTTAACAAATTTTCCTGACATCACATCTCATTTCAACCCCACTGAAAACGTTACTTCTTATAAAAATACCTTCTGGAAACTTTGGTCTAGCATCAAACTGTAGGGCAGATGATGGCTTTTCTGTGTTTAATTCTTCACATCTGAGTCTCTTAAGATAACCGAAGTTCTGTGCCCAAACGTTTCACTTCACCCCTGTCTTGTCACTAGCTCAGAGATTAGTGTTCCACCATAACCACCATCTACACTGAATTTTCCATTACCCAAAACAATTGCAATCAAATTTTCCCACGTTTATGACCTTGGTAATGTCCCAACTCAAACCAGTCAGGATTCTTTTAACTTTTTTGAAGTTGGTGTTCACATGCTGAAGAGGAATAAAATTATTAACCTCCATTTCAAGAAACATAGCTGTCAAACCTATGCCCATATTTATGGTAGCAAGCATTAATGTAATCTTTGGAAAATGAAGTGTACAATCAACCTTTATGTCGTTTTCATTTAGTTCTTACTCACCTTTAAAATGAAGTCAGAAATACCAACAAGCTAATTAAAGCACTATCTTCTGTCTCTAATTCAACCCCATTAATTCAGGACATCATCACAGTTTCATGATAAAGTCACCACTGACTCTGTCTGGATACCAAAGAGTTAGCCAGCTACTACGTAATCAAACATAAATCCTGTTATGTTGAAGCACATGTTGAGTATTGTGGAAAGCAGAGACCCTCCTTGTTACCAAATACCATTCACATATAATTTTCATAAACTATCAAGCAAATATGCCAGCTCCTTAGCCATAATTACAGTATCGTCATTCACATTTCCAGCACTTGCAACTTCATTACTTACAGCACAATCCAAAGATGCAGAAAGCAACACAAGATTCCCATTAACATTAGATGGCTTTAGATCAATGTATGGATGCCCAGCAAAAAGGAATACTATATAGCCAGTACACATAAAATAGTTATATTCACGTCAACACAGTTTTACGGCTGAAAGCTCAAGACAAACAATCCTTAGAGATATCTCCCTAAATTTTATTTACATATGAGATTCCAGGGAGCATCTGTGGTCTGCCAAAACTAATCATGTCACTTTAAGGATCTAAAGAGTCTGATAAAAGATGGCTCACTGATGTACAGAAGTTGGTGCTCAGAAAAAAAAGGCATGACACAATTTCTTTTCAACCCTGCAAAAGTTCAGAAGAAAATCATTCTGAGATAAAAGTGCATTATCTGCAGCAGCCATGGTGAAGTGATGCTATTTCTACCTCAGTTACTGCTAAGACACTGGTGTAAAAGTATACTTTGTCCATGATGTTTATATGGACTTAGTTCCCACTTTCATTAGTCACCAGATGTCACCTGACATGGTTTGTTTTCCCCTGGAAAATGTTCTTTAAATTCCCCTATTCACTGTAAGCATTTTTCTTCCATACTCAGAGTTCAAGTTAATGAAAATATCTAGATCACTGGGGGGGGGGGGCAAATTACAGAATATTTTAACAGAAAGACTTGGTAGACTGCATGACATTTGTGCCATGGAAGCACTAACAAAATGAGTTACCAGTTTATATACAGCTTGCAAAAATGTTGTAGAATTTCTAAAGATGAATGTCTGCTCCAGTCATACACTTGCAACTAGAACTACAGACTGACACTCTTAACAGCTGATATGAACAGATTGTGATCTGAAGATTCATTTCAAGTTCATTTTGCTGATTCTTACAAATAATGTATTGGGAGGTATTAGAAAAAAAAACAACAAAACATCCACTGGCCAAACACAGGTCTTTGTCAAATGTTTGAATACTGTTCAATCAGGCCTAATTTTCAGCCTTTAAACTCGGGAGACACTGATTTTAATGAAAAACTTTATTTTCAAATACATTTTGGAACTGATCTATGGCGTGACTAAGCATCAGACCCACTCTGAACTGGACAGAGTGGGAACAGTTTGCAGATCAGAGACACAGGAACAACGCTGATGCATTGGCCTCCGTTCAGAGCTAGTGTGGCACATGACAGGGAGCTCTAACCTGAACCTCTGCATCAGTGCATACCTGCCGAAAACAGTGCTGTGCCTAGGGCACGCACAGCTTTCCCCCTCCAGCTCACCTCAGCGAGCACTGAACTTCAGTCTGCTTGTTAGAGCCAGAGCACCTCTGTGGAGCAGAGGAACTTAATTAAATTAGTTACAGTCAGACATGTTCCATGTTACTCCTTTTTAGACCTGTACCAGTAATACAAACCCCAACTATCTCCAAAATCATTGACTACATTCTTTAAAACAGAAGTGGGTGAAATCACAAATCTTGATGTCTGAGGACTACAATGACCATCTTCTGCTTCTGTTGTGTGTTATTTGCCTTCAGTACAGTAAGATCTACAGTTAATGAACAGGCGCACCTGGCACGTGCTCGTCCAGTGGAAATATAGAAGCTAGCTATCAAAACTTAGGTCTGAAATCAGATCATTCTTTTCAGATGTATAGGTTTTTCTAGATCTAGAAAGCATGTGAGAAATAGGATAGTAACATTAGCTCTGTAGTTCTCACTGCCAAAATGCTGCATACAGAAAGCCCATACACACTGGCATAAGGTTATAGTGTCTCATGAATTTCACAACTGAAACACTTACTGAATTTGCGGACTCGCCCTGCTCCAAGCCTGCATCATTTCCTGCATTTCTAAGCAGAACACTTGCTGACTAACTTGTGTTAAACTATTCAAACAACAAGCAACAGTTTTTAATAAAGCAAAACTTGTCTAAGATATGCAGTGCTCTCTAGCAGTGCTATCTAGAGTGAGTCTTGGTAATAGTTATTCTCAGTCATTCTTAGCGAAAAGAAAGGTATAAATATCCTAAAAACCTTGGTGGAGCAACTAAGCAGTTTTCTTTTGTCCCTAGTATACTGGCCTCAACATTTGAAGTTTAAAATATTTTTTTTAAAAGACATCAAATGGGGACACTACAACTGAAAAAATTAGGACATCAGCAAAACAACCTCAGAGTTTTTGATGTCGCAGATACTGCATCAGGAACTGATTGGATAATAATCAGTCACCATCAGTTCCTAATGCATTGCCTTCAGCATCTAAACAAGCATCTATGAATTTCTAACATGAATAGCTGCAATATTGTAATGCTTACATATTTGCTAAATGTCCACCCACTGAAAACTTGACAGCTCTCTCACAAAAACACGGCATTATCTTTAGAGGGAAATCTAAAAGTATTAATGCTGTTCAGTGGGACACCTTACTCGGTCCAAGACTAGGGCAGTGCAATTAGAACTGGATTGGGAGAAAAAATTGAAGAGGACTGTGTTACCTCAACAATCTATTTCTTTTCATGAAAGATTTACAAGACATACCTAAAATATAAAGATAGTGATGACAATAGTCACTTATACTGTACTTTATTTCAAAGTATTGCAAAATTCTTTACAATTGTTTTATATTATTATAATATATGCACACAAAAATATACATACTGATTTATATGTACATATCTATGAGACCAAATGAAAAATTAGAGAGAGAGGGAGGGGAATCTTTTCGACACTGATGAAACAGAAGCCACACTGAACTGGAACACAACCATTTACTCAGGAACTGAACAAAGCATATCCAATTTTAATACCATAGGACATCCGGGTAAGTAGAAGGCCACTTATAAAATATTAATTTGACAGATATTTGCAGCTCTTTGGGTTCTTGTATCTTCAAAAGATATTTGAGCCTTGATTTAGACCTCATCTGAAGAACACAGCCCTGACCAACACGATTTCTATTAATAGCACAATTTCTCAGCTGAGCATTGGTTCAGTGCAAAGTAACCATGAACGCTCCAGGACATGCATGGACATGTTGGAGGTCTGATATCTTTATTTTGAGTATATCTTATCCCATTTGAATTTGTGATCACCAATCTACAGCAGAAATCTGGTTAAATCGAAGCAGGACGATGTATAGCAACATAACTACTAGTGAACTTCCTTGTATTAATTGCTGAGAGAGATAACCTGGCAAATCTTATCTGCACTCAGAGAAAAATATCACCTCCACAGTTCTCTGTGGGGAAAGTGGATGGCTAAGAATGTAATCACAACATAACAGAGTCAACTGACATTGTTTTATTCATTATTCTTATTCAGACCTGAAGCTCCAAACCTTTAAATGCTGGCTGCCTCCTCATGATTTTTACCCATTTCTTCTTCACAGATATTAGTCTGGCCACAAGCTTTGAATAAGAACAAGGATCTGGAACTCATCTCCATCCCACAAATTGTAGGCATTTTTTTAACCAAAGGTGTGTTTCATTATGTTACACTGGTAGGAAGCAAAATATATACTCAGATCCTCAGTCCAGAATCCATGTATTCAGAGATGAGAAGCGCTGGCACGGGTCCATGGGTTAAACCCTGAGAGAGAGCCATTCCACTGAGAAAGAAATTTGCATAGCACAAAAGCAGGCTAAAGGCGCCGCTGTACATGCAGAGACATGGAGCACCTCCTAAAAGGCAGGAAACATGGCTTGTGACAAAAGTAATTTTAGGAATAAGACAAGAAGCCTGAGTAAGCAGATGTTGTCTGCAAGGTCAGAAAGGTAAGTGCCAGTTTCACAACCCTGCAGTTCATGCAGTGACACAGAACTTATTCCAGCCCCTCTGGGGAATCAACACCACCTGTGTTGGTTTGTATCTGTGATCAGATTAAACTGTGGCCTACAATCTCCTCCCTTCATGCAGATCCCAGATTCCTGCACATGGAGATCCATGCTTTCTCCAGCTGGCACCAAGGTTCTGAGCGAACAGTCTGAAGGAAGCCAAAGTAAAAGTAGTTTCTTAGCCCTTTTTCTTTCCCTTCCTGCAAAAAAAACTTCAAGCCTACCAAGACTTAGAAACACTGGTCTTTTATTTATTGTTTCCCTATTGGCTATCTTTTTAAAAATGCTTGTATTCAAGAAGAAATACAACAAGCATTTTTATTTATTACTTGATTTCTTTTGACATTTTTTAGCACCAAAAATGTATCCAGCACATCATGCATGTGTGTATGTGTAGTTCCGTAGGCCAAGGATACACAAAATGTGAGGAGTAACTGTTGCAGAAAGGAGCTAGTGATAAAAGGATGAAATAATTAAGGAGAGGGAGAGGGAGAGGGAGAGGAGAGGAGATATTCCTGCGGGAGATACTCTAACCTGGGCAGCGGGCAATGTGAGGAGAAGGGAGCAAATGGATACACCACACACATATGCAGAATTACATGGCAGATACTGGTCTTGGTACTGTGGCAATTCTAGCCATCTTCCCTGACATCCATACACCAAAGAGCACAGATTTATTAAGAGAAGTTAAAAAGAATTAAGATCTCTGCAATTAGTATTTCCTGGTGCCACTCGCACTCTGACCTCATGACATGCAGTTACAATCCCCTCTTCCCAAAGCCCAAGTCTCCCATTTAGACAGAGGAAATGTCAACCCTAACCAGTAAGAGTACATTGTCTCAGCAATTATTACAGCCATGTAATTACATTACAGCTAGCTCTCTTAGTTATATAGAAGCCATTTTACTTTCCTTTAGTCTATCTTTAACAAAACTTCTTTTTTTAAAAAATAAGCATTAACCTTAAGTTTTGCTAAAAGTGAATGCACGCGATGAACTTTGTGGCCATATAGTTACAAAGGAGGGAAAAAAGAGCAAGCTCTTAAAACAAAAGCTGCAAAACTTATTACTACTTTTAGGTTTTATTTTAATTTACTAGACTTCAAGGTGACTATACCCCTTGACAGCAGTTCTGAACTGCTCTGAAACCCAGTGATTTTTGGCCTGATAGATATATCAGGTTACCTGTGAAGCACAACACGCAGTTATCTATATTCAAGACTTCCCAGTACTGGGGAGTGGGACAGCAGATGTGCGGCTTTGCTTTAGACTGAATTAACCACCAAGGAATCAGCGCAGTACTGCAGGTATCATCAGATCCCCATCAGCCTAAGCAGAAATGCCGTGAGAGAGCAAATGGGTGGGAAGACTGAAGGGAGCTGATGTCATTGAGCCCACAGTGTAATCTAACTCTAGATTGTTTAGGCCTCCCATCTCTCATCTTCTCTTCCTGTTTCTAGGAAACAAAATAGCCTCCACCCTGCTAAAGATCCCTCAGGGGAGGCAGCGTCAAGAGGCAACACTTGCTGAAGCACAGAAAAGCTACGGCTGCTGCTGTTGCCGCACACAGCATCAGGCTAAGAGAATCCACAGCCTGCAAATATCAACTAATCTAAGTGGGTGAGGAAGGAAGCCTCTCCCCATGGGAATTCAGCTGATCCAGAGTGGGAGGGGAACAGATTTTCAGTGAAAACAAATCACTGAGCTTCCCAGAACCCCAATGTCTATGCATTCTCCAGAGAGGATTTGCAGAAAGACAGGAACATACTCAAACAGAAAGATGCATAGTTGGAAACATCATCTGAGCATCACATTTCACTATGAAATGATAGGGCAGAGGGCTTACCAAGGTCTCGCTCCACATCCCCATCAGAAGGCAGCTCAGAAGACCCTCTCACTTTGCTTCTTTGTACTATCTTTGCCTCCTTCTTCCCTGCTAAATGCTTACAGCCAGCTTCCAAGCTTCCTTTCTGAAGAGGTAAGGAGGCAAAAAGGGACCATTTTCTCTTCCACGATCTCTTTTCTTCCCTTTCACACTTCTGTCCCCATTCAGCTACCGTCTTAATGGCATTGACTGTATTTCTCCTCACTTACCTTTTTCTCACTGCCAAGAGAGTGTCCAGTAATTCCTGCCCTGGAAAACTTCTGCTTTCTCAGAGGGAAAGCAACCTTTCTATTACTCCTTCCCAGTCCCTGATTCAGCCTCTGCCAGAGATGGGCAGTGTGCAAATGCAATGTACCGCATTCATTTATGACAGGTACGACCTGGGAGAAGAATGAAGAGGGAAGAAGAAGAAAGCATTTGATAAGCCAGTAATTAAATACTAACATGATGAATCTCCCACACTGCTATCATTGCTTTTGAAGACAATAAAATCCACACTGGCATTCACTTTGAATCTCTATATATACAAAAAATTATCTGAGGTGGGCATTCCCTACCCTTACGATAACAAAAATTATCGCAATGGTGTCAGACCAAAGATCCATCTAATTCACTTGGCAGTGACTAAAACAAGGTGCAAGAATAAGGTAAAAACAATGGTAGTTTCCCAAATGCTCTTCCAGGCTCCAAGAATTTGCAGTTCGTGAACTCTCCAAGACATACTTTCCCATGCATTTAGTATCCCTAACAAATTTATTTTTCATAAACTTTCTTGTATCCCCTCAAACCCACAGAAGCCGTAGCATCCATAATACCTGAGGCAAGGAGTTCCACAGTTTAACTACACAGAGTAATGAAGAGGCACTTCTCTGTTCAGCAGAGTTCCTTCAAGCTTTATCTTGTTTGAAAATCTGGCAGCTGAGTATGCATATGAAAAACAGTGGTTGTGCCTAAAAAATAATGTAAATTTTACCACACTGTTCTACAATTCCTGCTGGAAAGGGGAAAACGAACTAAGAAACAAACAAAAAAAAAAATCTAGGGGAAAAAAAACACCTAGACAATAGGGAAAGAAAAGACAGTGACTGTGGTGAAACAGGTCACCGTATCAGCAAAGAGAATCTGTAATTCCTACTTTAAGGACACAAAGAAGTCTTCCAGAGAAGTTTACACAACTTTTGAATCCCTGCCCAAATATCTCAGCAAGTAGAAAGATATTTTAAATAACAGCCCCCCTCTCTCCTGACTGCATACTTGGAGATGTTTAGATGCTATATTTATTCTATCAGGCTCATGAAATAAGCTACACCCAAGAAACGTGCTCCAGAGATGCCCGTTTCAGACATTAGGGTATGAGTAACTAGCACGGAGGTCTACGGTCTCCCCAGCTTTGGTTAATCCACCTCCCACTTGAACCATATCTCGGCACAGACAGGGATGGCGCACAAAGCTGTCCACCCTTCTGGATGACTCTACAGTCCTGATGGAGCAACAGCTTGGGGCACACACTGCAGTTAGCCACCCACAGAGATAGGTTAATGCACTTTTTGATGATTCATAAACCCAGATTTAACAGCAGAATCAAGCCTTTTGTTCATTGTTTTGGAATGAAACCTCAGTAACATTTTTTACAGATGACTGTCAAGGCAAAATGCTGGACTGACAAGTCCTGCTTATCTAAAAAGATTTTCAGCTACACCCTTTAAGGGAAAGCCATATCTATTAAAAGAAGTAAAGATAATCCCAGAATCATAATCCTGGAACATTCAGCTGTGTACTGTACTCTGTGCAGTCCATTATGTCTAAATTTTGCAGAGTTCCCTTTGTACAGCAAATGCTATTACTGTGCTACATAATCCCTATTCACTGTGGACTAGTTAGGGACAGATTTGTACAGTCTTAACTGCAAATTCTCCTGCTTTTGGGTGTTCTTGATGGGTCTTTAATAACATAGCTTTGAAGTTTAATTAATCTCTTAACAGTTGCAACCATTATACTTGAGATATATACAAGACAAGTAATAAGCTAGTAAAGTAGGAGTTCACTTTAATCAAAAAAGGGAAAACATAAGGAAAGTTTTATTCATCAATAGCTTTGACAAAATTAACTTTAGTGTCATGCACATCAAGTCCAATTTTCAAATCACTGGAGATCTGCTCCTTCCAGCAAATTCTATTCAATCACTAATTATGAAAGAGAGGAAAAGACGCCAATCAAAGGGGGAGGCAAGAGAAAATTCTCAACTGCCAGTTAATTTTACTACTAATATAATGGAAAAAACATGTGCAGAGCAGCCACCCAGAAGATGACTGCCCACAACATTTTTAAGAGAGCTACATCAGAAGAGAAGATGGCCACAAAGATTGCATCGGCACACAGCTCAACTAATCTAATGCACAGAGCTAGGATGAGAGGGACTATGGACACAGAAAAACTACCCTGACATAAAGATATAGTACTACATTCCCTTTTTTAGAGAAAGGGAAAAGATTAACAACCTGTGTGTCAGCTAACAGAGGACAGATCTTTATGAGGGAAGCATATCCAGAATATTTTATACAATCAATCATTCTCTTTGACCTCCCCACAATACTGTGATACTCTCAGAGCTATTCTGCTCATATTTGCAGAAAGAACACAAAGGAATACACTGGAAATGCAGATCCAATTAGCAATCTCTTGTCCTGTCTTTCCTGTTGTTTGCCTGATGACATAGACACAGTTTTAGAAAACAATGTACACAGAAAAATGTGCGTATGTGGAAGTATGTAACTCAAGTACCCCCTTTGTACAGTTGGCAACGTGAAGTGGTGGCATGCACTTCACATAGGCAACAATAAATACAAAACCATATATTTAGACTCCAGTTCTGCAACTGCATTTTCTCAGGCACACACCTACGTTCTGAAAGCGTCATTTGCACAGTAAGCATGTTAGCAAACAGGACTACAGGATTTGTTTTCTCTACAATATTTAGTAAGATAAAGGAAATGTTTTTTTATAGCATGGGGGACAGACTTTTCTTGGGCAAAGCAGGTGCTGACAAATGGAGAGGGACACATGGTCACAGCAGTTTTGTGTTTTAAGTAGCAAGTTCAAGAATGTTATTCCATGTCACAAAAGGGATGGTTACTGGCTCAAAAGCTCTGGCCTCTGGAAGGGTTTTTTCAGATATAAATAATATCTCAATTTGATAATTTTTTCTTAAACTTCTATAAACTTCTTTTTTCCTTCTGTCATTTTCTAATCTATTCTGGCAGCCATGTTATTCCTACATATACACTGCTGGTTCACATCAATTTATATTATATATGAACACTTATGTATATAACTACACACATACAGAAAAATATTGAAAGAATGTTAAAGTTGTGAAGTCCAGACTCCAAATCTCATGGAGAGATTCAACTTATGCATTCTTATACACTTATAAAAAAAAGTTGTTTCTACCTCTCAATGGTGCCTACAGACTATGAAGGGAACAAACGCTAAGATTATGTAGGATCCTTTGATCCAAACTGTCATTGTAACACAATGCACGCTGTCCATAAGAAAAGTCCAGCATCTTTGTATTTCTTTTGCTAGAGATTCTTCAAATGTCAGAAATGGTATGAAAATTGGAGTGTTACTTCTCCTTAAATGCGGTACTGCAATTCATAGGGATCATCTAAATTCTGTGAGACAAAACATGAGGGTACAATATGTTTTTACCCAATTTACACTAACTTTATAAAACTAAAAATCTCCCTCTTCTCCATCTGAATGTCTGATCTCTCACCAGGGGAAAGCTTACTGACAAAAGCTACAAACTTTTGTCATTTAAATCTTTCTGTAGAAAACTCACAGAATTTGTATTCTCACTCATTTGTAACTTGACTTTTGTATTTCCAATCTTCCTTCACACCAAGAATTTATAAAGAGGTTTCCAAACTTGCCAGTTGAAACGCAGAATTTATTACCTCCATGAATCATTAATTTTAGATTCTGATAAATGCACAAGGTCATTTCATGATGTGATAGATTATAGCCCATTCCTGAAGTCTAAGGATCACAAACATAGCATCTCCTCTGTTAAGTCACCAGGGACAGTCTCAAAAACATTCTGCCCAGAAACCACCAGGTTCAAAAACTCTGCTGAGAAACCATCAGCACTGCAACTTCTCCAAGTCCTGCTTATGTACTGTGCTGGCTGAGATTGTAACCACCAAAAACTCTAGCTGTTTGTGCCAAAGTCCTTTACGTAGATGCACAACTGGAACTTTCACATTACACATAGAAACAGCTAAGGCTTGTGGAACTCCAGAACATTTCTAGTTTGACCAGCGTGGCCAGCAGGGTTGTAGTTTCTGTGAATGCTGTATCTGGGGTTCTTGGAATTTACCAGCCCTGCTGGCAAAGCAGTCACATCTTGTAACTTCCACGTGGGCAGGAATGAGGTTCAAGCAACTTACAAGCTCCCCAGGGCAGCTGGAGGAACTTGCAAATTCAGTTAGACAGATACCTAGTGTTTGTGGAATTTTGCCAGGCCCTTTCACAAAACAAATCACAGCTCATGACGCTTACAGTTTTTTCACTGCTGGAGCTAACAGTGAGGTCCACTGCAGAGGTTATGCTCCCCACTGAATGCCTGAACGAGAGTGTGTCTTTGCTGGGAATCTAAATTATATTCTTGGCCGGGTACCTACAGGACAATATGAACTTCCCTAGAGATTCAAGGGCTGCAGCTTCTGCCATATGCCTGAAGGATACTGTAAATGTTGTTCTCATGCAAATTAACCTCCACAGGTAGTCTGGTGAAGATATAATCTGTATCAAGTATCTCACACAAAATAAAACAGGTACCAGAGGAGCCAGCCACTACTTCAGGTTCCAGCCTCAGTGTAGTTCTGGAAGGCCTGATGAAAGGTGAGAACATAAGCACAAAGGAGTTGTTTGCTCCGTTGGTGACTGTTTCTGTTTTATTTGAGACACCCCAAAAAACCTTCTTAATTATCACCAATGAGAAGCATTGAACCACAATAACAGAGAGGGAAGACTGATCTCTGCAAGTGGGCATGGGTGATGGGACAGATGGGAAAAGCAAGGAAAACACCACTTACTCCTGGATGCGTTGCATTGCGAGATAGGGAACAAAACATCCCACATGAAGGGAGATATGTAACAAATTATTACTTCATTGTTGCTTCAAAGTAAGCACACATACTAGCTTCAGCTGTTACGTGCTTGGGTCTAACCTCCTAAGCACAGATGTCTGGTAAGTTTCAAATGCTTGGGCTGTTATTATTAGAGGTATCAGTACAGTGCATATGAATTAACAGATATTCTACTCCAGACCATTACCACAGAGTCTAACTGGACTTAGTTACCCCTGGAAGTTTCCACCCCATGTCTGTCTCCAAGTGTCTGTGAAATCACTAAGCAGTTTCTGTGAAGCATCTGCATCTCCCCACATTAAAAATCAGTGCTAGATAATACAATCAGCCTCTTCGTTCAATCAGATTCAGGTCAGGCCAAAGAATATTCTAACCAATGGAATCGAGCCAAGATGTCCATCCTTACATTAAAAGCAAGAGAGCAGCCCTTGGAGCGGAACAGTCACAGAGATCAGTCAACATCAGCCCAGCGAGGAAGAGAAGATTTTGCCTTATCTGCAGCACTTTAGAGAAGGCCAGGATTTTCTGGAGAAAGGTCTTTGACACTGTGGCCCCAGCACCACCCTCTGACTTCCCAGGTATGCAGCTACATTAAACCCACGTTAAAAGGGACTCCTCCTAGCTCCTAATTCCAGAGATAACCTGGGATACTATTATCTTCAGTAATTCTTGTTCACATCATATGGGAAGGGGTAGCCCCATTGAGCTAACCTATTCTTCCAGCTTTCTCCAAACCTGATTTGCGTATGTGAGCATGGAGAACCCATGGAGATTTGTGTATTGAGCCTCTACAGACCCCATGGAGACAAATACAGTCATGCCACCAGAAAGGCTCTTACACAGCTGCCTGTGTTCTCAGTGCCTGTGTATCCATGTACGCATGTGCTTTTCAGAGCATGTCTACGCATGTTCACAGGTCTGTCCATACTCCTAGGACTTCTGCACTCAGGGAAATTGACTTTTACCTTCTAAGAAGCATTGCATTCATTAAGAAGAAAACAAAAGAGGCTGTAGGAAATATGAATAGAAGGAAGATGCACCTGATAAGCATGGATAAAGGAAAATCTGATTCAACAACACTTCTTAGACTCTGTTTATTGTATTCACTCCCCTGGTCAGAAGTCTTCCCTCTCATTTTAATCTTTTGAAGACTCTGCACAGGCAGTAAACATTGATTAAAACTGTTTGCAATCAATATTATTTCACCTCTTCTTTTATTCACGCTGATATTAATACACACAAAGAAACTTCTTAACGAGAGTCTTTCATACCTTTCTCTGCGTCTCACTCTTCTCCCACACACGTATCCATTGCCATCTCAAAAAATTTGCTGGAATAATGCAGCCACTCCCAAATTCCCTTGTGCTGTATTCTTTGCAAATCTGAAACAGTCTGGTATTCCCAGAACCTGAACCTTAAGACAAGTCATTGCATTTAGGATTCCTATTCTTGCCAGATTCAAATTTTTTGCCTGAATTCATCTTACCTAACTTTCTGTTTAACCGAACTGAAACAGAAACTGCATTTTTCACAGAAGATGAAGATACAGTGCAGCTTCAGAAAATACCATACCAAGGCAGAACAGTTTAACCCTCACTAACCAGTCTTGCTCCTCCAAACATCACACAGAGAGACACCTTTGTAGTCATTAGAGAAACCCAGATGTAATTGCTTTGACAAGGCAACAAATGAAGGCCCACAAAGGACATAACGTTTGTATGTAACAGCTTGCGACATCCCTTCTGTAACTTACTCTGACTATTTTCATGCAATTGTAAAGAAGTAAATTGACTTATAGGGAGTGGGGGTAGTTATTCCACAGTTTAAACAAGTAGAAAATTAATTTAATTGCATGTTACAATATGCTGGCACTCTCTGTAAAGACATTATCTTCCTTTTAAAGGTGAGTCTGTTTAGCGGATTCATAATTTCGGCTTATTTCATCCATGAAGTTCCTTTCTTCATGAACCAGAGTAGAAGATTATGCAAACTAGAACTGAAGAGGACTGATGTAGCATTCAGGAAAGAGTTTTTTCATTTAGCAGAGAATAACTTTGGTCAAAGCCATCAGTTTCAACAGTTCCAGACTCAGGCAAGTTCAGCTATGAAGCTACATCCTAGTTTCATAGATGATCTCTCTTCCCAAAATGAGCTGAAGCAAATTTCCAAATCCAAACTTCTTCACTACATTGAGAATTTTTGGAACAAGTTCTGGATATAAAGTCTGCAGAGCTCTTCTGTACATCATATGGCATGAGAATTGTGAAAGACCACCTCCCCAGAGGGCACTATGCCTGTGGTCTATGTTCCATCTTCTCCAACGTTGGTTTGACATTTGAACTATAACTGTAGAATCCCTTTAAAAATATTTGCACATTTTTGCTTGCCTTCCAGTAAACATCGTGCCTTTCAACAACGTGAGCACCGGAGACAACCCTCATTCGGCCGTTCTGCCACTAGAGGGCAGCTCTAGATTTCTAGTTCTTTGCCATTATCTCAAAGAGGAATTAATTTCATCGCATTCCTAAACAATGGATCCACAACACAGAACTTCGGCTCAAGAATCTTATGAAAATGTTCTTTGTTTTAAAGCAAAAAACAGTGGTTGCCATTTAATTCACTGGTTTATTGTGTATTTATCTTTGAGAGGTATGCAGTACCCCTGTATGAGGATTCCAGAAGGAACTATGGTGAGCTGACTTTTTAATGGAGAGCACCATTGAGAAAACACCTCTTAATTTTGCCAGGGTGCTGCTTGTTTCCATGGTGCATTCCAAATCTGATAGGCTTATGGTATTTTCTACTGCTTGTATGGCCATATGCTTTAAACATCAACAATAGCAATTGAAAACCATGTTTCTGAAGGTCAGCATTCTTGTAATATGCACGTTTACGTAAAACCACAAATCTATGTTAAGCAATTTTCACCAGAAAAGAACTGACTGGTTCAAGTTTCCTCATTTTTTCCTTTTTTTTTTTCTTTTTCTGCTATCAAGTACTATGTCATCAAAATAAATCTTCGCCAATGTTAGACCCTGCCTTCAAATGACCATCTGCATTTAGATTTGCTTGTTTGTACATTCTTCCTTTTAAGGTTTACCCATCAGCCAAGAAATGACTGCTGTCAATCACATCACTAGTGCCCTGCCATATGGGGAGCACAGTCCCACTAACCCCATGCTCCACTTCATTGCTTACAAGCTTCAGGAGACAGCAGGCTCCACACTAGCTTCACGTGTAGCTTGAAGCAAAGCCTGATTCCCATGGGGCCCTAGCCACACATCTGAATGGATGCAAACCAAAAGCATCCTGTAAATAAGCCTCACAGAGGTTTTGTCACCCCATCCCTTTCTTTTCAAATGACTAAACAGACAATGCAACAGGTTACTTCTCGTCCCTTATTTTGGTCCTTTATTTCTCAGAGCTGCAAGGATTACTGGGGCTTTGAAGCCAAGCTGTTAGTATTACTCCACCATAATCTAAGCAAGCATGGACTGAATTTCCAGCCTCATTCAGGGACCTAGTTCCTCTTCTGATCCCATCAACAACACACCTCACACTGCTGCATGGCGCTTGGTGCAATGGAAAAGAGCAATTTTTCTGCCAGTACCAGATTATATTACTATGAGAACACCCCGTTAATAATAATATGTTGTATAAGTTTCTTTTTCTATTAGAAGCCCTACAAGTCAAGCCCTACAACTGAACACTGGATATCTTTCAACCACGAATGGAAAAACACACTGACACAAAAGTTTATTTTAAAATACACCAGAGGTGTCCCTTCTAGATTAGACCAGATTGAATTTTCCTCACATTTTGTGAAACTTTTCAGGAGATTTGTCGTGGCATACCACAGTTTTCCAGACAAAAAAAGCAAAACATACTGTACAGAGCTTGCAGATGCAAGAGTTGAACGTTTCTTTTCAGAAAATACCAACCTACAATAACAAATCTTTTTGCTATTCACAAGAGAATCATTGAGTATTGCAAAACTTGATAATTACTGATTCATGACAGATTTAGGAAAAACATCAGCTTAAGTAATCAGGTCAGGGCACTGCCGTTGACCACAGTGTTGGCAGAAGAAACAGTTTCTTTCCTCATATCTTTCATCAAAGTTTAACATCTCACAGTATTTAACTTTTAGCACTTCGTTGGTCCAGACCAGTAAACAACTGATAGCTTGAGAACTAGAAGTTAAATTGTGAGCAAACATCTCTGTTTAGAGTTATCTCAGAATTCATTTACACCATTCACATACTTTTAAATTCAAGTAAGTAAAATTAGTGAGGAACCCTAACAGTTGTAAAATAATTTTTTACTGCTGTTAATAAATTCACAAGATGATTAATCCCTTACACAGCCTGTCACAAAAGGTGTGCTGCATCACGTATTGTCAACTGGGAATAAAGATTTCATTCAGATCTCAAGGTGGAGAAAAAACAAACCTAATTTTTTATGAAGGAAATATATGTTTGATCTTCATTTCCAGGAGGAAAACGAAGGAGAAAAAGTCAAGAGCTTTTCTCTAATAAAGATTACTGTCCCACTTACTGCCATGCCTCCACAATACTCTTTGCCTGACACTGGGGAATCATTCTAAAAAGGCACCAGTAGAGTGAAAGAAGAGTTCTGCCTCCAAATGAAGTATTTTAATGGCTCCTATTTACTTTCTTTAAACACACATTTTTTTAAATAAAAAAGAGAAACTGTTAATCCACCCCACATAAATATTTTTCATGCTGTAGAGAAGGTATCATCCTGACCACTTCACCTAACTGCACTGAATGTGACTGACACAACAAAGTGCATTTTAGCAATTTAAACCCAGTCCACGGGGGCCAACTTTTAAACATCACAACTTGCTACACTTCAGGCCTCCATTACAGTTAAGTTTCCTGCATTACAGAAGGCTTGTGCTAAACAATGACAGCCACGTTGGAGATGAAAACTGAAGTTAATTGGATGAAGCATGTCAAGAATCTGGAGTAATTCCATCTGAAGTAATGCCTTGTGCCACAGCCATAAGCTGTGATTTCCTACATAGAAGTATTTTTTATACATTTGCTCTGAAATGAATGTTATGTGACTGCTACTTTGAATCATTATTAGCTCTGAAGGAATGTTGTAAAACCACTCAGCCCTCTACCCTCAGAGAAACAGAATTCTATATACCCTCTTATAAAATTTCCTGCTAATTAAAGAAGTGAGGAAAATCTTTGGTGGAAGGTAGGAAACTATTGGAAGAATAACTGGTAAGACTTTTACAGTCTTCTCCTTAGAACTGTCATTAGAAAATTTTCACTCATTCACAGAATTATTTTATGTTTTTTAAAGAAAACTTCCCATTTTCATATAGTTCTAGTGATAAAATTTAGGTGTTATCATCACAAACCTGACGTTAAAACAGGCAGAATTAACTGCTATCTTTGCAGACTTTCTAAGTGAAGAGATTGCATTAAGCACAAAGAACTCCCTTCTTTTTAAGAAGGCATGTCCCTGTAGATGAGATCAGGACCCAGTGGCAGAGCAGTCTTGAGTATTTGGACAACGACTGTCAGTACATTGCCTGTTACTCTTTTTGCTTTTGCCTAGTCTTCTTTCAAATGAGCCTAACAAAGGGGACTGAAGAAAAGCATGGGGAAAATAAGGAAAGGTCCTCCTTAACAACTGCAGTACCACAATCTTAACGCCCGAGTCACCTCCATTGTTTTTCTGCCCGCCCTTTTAAAGCAGTGAGCAATTTACCTGCTAACAGCAACTACAAGATCTGTCCCAAAAGCCATGATGCACAATTACTCACAAAACTGTCAAAGGCTCCTAACCCACTGCAGTTGGACCACACGAGTTTCAATGCACCTGCAGTGCTAGGGACAGAAAGAATCCCACAACTTGTGCCAAAAAAGCTATTTTACAGTCACACCATCAAACAATCTACTTGAATGGGCTTAATTCATTCATCTTCAAGATGACATGTTTCTTAGTGTCCACAGCTTACTCAGAGATACCAGTCAGAAGCTCCAGAAACATTCAGAGATTTGTATATGTTCAAGCCTTCCTGAAAGATTTAGACATTCCAGGTACTTAATAACTGAGACAGATAATTAATAACTCCGCCACAATTTGCTGACAAAATGTTGAACCAAGAGCTCTCATTTGATTTGAGAAAAGCACAGGCAAGCTCAATCAATTATGTTTTTCCTGCTCCAGTGTTTTCTTGCACAAGCTGAATTTATATGATAAAAGCCTGTTCTCTCTTAGAGATACACATTTGAAAAATGATTGATAAGCATGACCATAAATGACTAAGGCCTCAAATTCTGACACATTCTAATAATTGCTTCTGGAAGTAAAAACTTCTGCAACCACAGTTCACTGTTGAGAGTGCTGTCAAACATTACCGTGAGAAAGGCACATTTTTTCAAGAGTAAGAGAGCTGCAAAGCAAAAACTTTTTATACATAAATAGGATAAAATGTAATAAAGGAGTCTGGAAGTAAGTACTAGTAAGATCCTGAGTAGGATCCAGGTAAATATATTCCCCTCCTTTGCGAGTGATTTTTTCCACGTGCCCCCTTCTCATTTTGTTACTATTTTAAAAATGCATGGGAAGATGCAAAAACAGGCTGGTGCTCCAACTGGAACTTGGTCTGCACAGTGTCCAATGCTTTTTTTGAAGTGCGTACCTATACTTTCATCTTACATATGCTGAATTCATGTTCGGCAAACCACCTTAACCAATTTTAAGGAGCCTTCTGCAGAAAACGAAAGCGCAGCATCCCAAACACTCCCTGGCTAACACAGGAAACAGCAGAAATGTCATTTCTGAGAAGAACTAATCCCCATGCGGGAACCCCTCCGAGTGTGCTCCATGCAGTCGGCTGGCAGCCCTGGGAGCTACCAGGCTGCCTCGGAGGCAGGGGGCAATACCTCAGGCGTTATTCGGCAGCCTCCAAAGAAGGACACTTTAATATCTTAATCTCCAGAACTGTATTTACGACCTGCAGCTGTGGTACCAAAGAGGCCCACAGCCCCATACACACTGAGGGCCATTGTTGGCAAAACAGAGCTCTGAGGTTTCTTGAGTGACATAAGCAAGTTAACCAAACTACACTAGGCTGCTCTGGATGGGGGTGGAGAGAGGTATTTGGTTTTCTTTGTATCAATCAGTTTATTTTAGGCCTTTATCACTTCTGGTGTTAGCAGTCTTCTAAATTTTAATAGCCCTTAGAGCACTGTAAGGTGTGAACGAGCAGGAATTAATTTCTCGAGCCTTCAGGCTTCCAGGGAACAAGAACTTGAACTGATTAATATAAAAAAAGAATTCCCATGTTACCCATAATTTAAAATGTGTATATGCATTGTAGGTTATGTGCTAGTTTGTTACAGATGAAATATTTGGTATTAGCCACTTAAAAGGGTACCACAATGACTTAAAGCAGTGATGTTCCCTGTGCCTCACTTGCAGAACCGAGTTCTTCCCTGACATGATTAAACTCCTGCAGAGCACGTTTTGGGAGAGATGTGGACTTTGGAAGAGATAAGGACTTTTCTGTGCCAGCTTTCAGTTACCTCATCTTCCAGCCTTTTCTAAAATTTTGATGCTTTTCAACCTCATGTATTTGCAAAGATCGGCAAGAGGATAAACCCTTAAATCTCACAAAAAGGGAAATCCCTACTGTTATTTTTCTTGTGCTTTCTGTATGACACTACATAGACTAGAACTAAGTTTAATATTCTAGGGAATTAAAATGCTCTGACATATATCCTTTAGTATTAACATGTGGATATTCACCAGAAACCTTATGTCTCTAGACAATAATTAACAGGTTAACTGGGCAGGTTGTTTGCCAAGTTCGCCCCCACATAATATAAATAAGAAATGTTGCTGCTTTTCTGGTATTAATAACTGTTTCTCAAAGGGAAAGAAAAGAAAAGCAAACTCAGAGTTCAGAAGATGCTTATGAAACCAAAGTATTGTTTAACATATCTACTAATTCTGATGTTTAGGAATTCTAAAAAACAGAACAGTCATCAGCAAGAGCTCTTCCCCATAAATCTGTTCTTCTAAGATCCTCTTCCACTGCAGCACGTCTGAGACGTCCCATTTTTGTTGTGCTGAAAGATCACAACACTGTCACACTCCATCCTAGGTCCATTGAGTTTGGCAGAAAGCAGAAGTTTGGGGTTTCAAATATGGATGTCTGTCTTGAAGGTGTTTAACGCTTTCTGAAAATCAGGAATACTCTGTCCTCTTGACTGAGAACAAAAAAGGTTGAATTATTTAAAATGTTTTTTAAAAAATCTGGAGATAATACAATGCTGGAAAACTGCAAAAATTAAAACCAGGGCACATTAACAACTCAAATAGCCTGCTGAAGTTGACCTGACCGTTAGAAATCCACACTAATCATACATAGATGTTCTATTCCAACCAGCTCACGTTTACTTTTCTCAGAAATGAAGACAACTGCAGGGCAAAAAGAGACACCGACTATTCAGAGGAAGGGCAAATGGATTTCTTACACGGAGGGAAGATGAAGAGAGGACACAGACTTTTTATGCTTATTTTCTTTCTGAAACATGAATGTTGCAGTAGATGAAGTTCTGCCTAATTCTACTTTCAGTTGAGTCAATGGCGCAGTGCCCACAGCAGGCCCTGTATCTGCTGTCTGAAGTCATCCTCACAGATAAGCATCCAAATTCCTCCAACTTTGAAAGGAATCTGAGTATCTAAGACAATTAACTGTCTTTGGAAATCCTAGATACATAAGTGAATGCATGTACCCTACTTCCCTGTACAAGCATCACATATTTTGCTCATTTCACAGAGAGTGTACCAAGAAACAGATAAAATTATTTGCACAAAGCTTCACGAGAAGCCAAAACTAGAGATCAAGACTGCCTCCAGCATATTCTGGGTAATACTGGATCTGAATTCTGGCATTTCTATTTTGCCTCTTAGCCAGAGCAAGAAACTGCACTGACATAGTTTGATCAGAAGAAAACTATACATTCCAGGCAGTATTTTGAACATCAGGAAGATTGTCTATTCCTCATATGGGTTACAGTTCTGTGAAAATGTTCTAGACAGTTCTCATTTTGATCAAACTAAATGAAACCTAGTACAGCATCAGACTTAAACTCCTGCATGCAGCAATGCTGGTTTTCCAGGAAGAAGAAAGAAGAAATGACAACTCCACTGTTAAAAAAGCCACGTATCTACACTGGTGCACATTTCCCAGTCTGCTGTTTCTCTAATCTGGCATACGAAAAAGTGAAGAAGAAGAAGAAAAGGAAAATCATGAGTAGGGAGAGCAATGGAAAAGAGCTCCTAGACTGAATAACATGATTGATTATGTTAGAAATACCCATACAAGCAAAGATAGGAAGACCGACCAAATTCCAGATAAAATTGCTTAGCAAAATAAAATCTCCACAGCAATAGTGGTGCAATTTAAGGTAAGGCTCAAATTTGTCATACCTGAAATTCTTATCATATTAAGTAGTCTTTACTTGAATGGTTAATCCATAAAAACAATAATTCACTTCACTCTGGAAGTGAGTAAACTTCTATTAAATTGAGCCTCAAAGTTGAGCCCCTGAAAACACTGAGAAAGCACATGTAAACCATATTCTCTCATGTTTCAAAGGGAAGCCTGAAATTAACATCCCCCCTAAGTATCAACAGGAGTGGTTTACAGTCATGAAAGATACTAATTATGTAAGACAAGAGGCGGTGAACCACACATGGAAAGTAAAATGGACTCATCCTCCCCCTACACTATCACATCCTCATTTCATGTGTTTTCAGCTGTATCAGAAAACTACACTTCTGAAACCCTTCAATTTTCTGATTTATTATAGTTGTACAACTGCACCAATGAAAAAGATAGGCAACCTCTGGGGAGACACCTTTCTCATTCATTAGCTCTCTCTCTCACTCACATTTTCTCTTACTGTCAAAGGACTCTGGTGAGAATACAATTACCACATTCTCTGGGCATTCAAATTTTGGTCAGAGTTTACAAAACCATACAAAATATAACATCACATCCCTAAAAATTGCAGAAGAAAAGCAAATTGCATGCTTGGTAAATCGCATGCACATCACATTCTCAATCTTTAGCAAAAATTAAAATTAAAAATAGCAACAACATAAAACTTTAATATCCTCAGAGCATTGTTAGACATTTAAAAATGAAATCACAGGTTAGTCAAAGTTAACCAAAGGCTTCAGCACTACAAAACTCATGAAAAATCTCCCATACAGGAGATAATTTTAGCAAAATAAAGGCCAGAATTCTAGGCTACTAAATTTTCTTACCCAACTGTCATGCTTTTTTCCTTGCCAAATTGCAAGAATTATGGGGAAAGAGCTTTCACTAATTACATGTTTGTATCATCAACTATGTACTCTACTGCAATACAAAGCAGCAAACAAGTAGTAACAATAAATGTATGTTTAATTTTAATGGGAGGCTTAAGAAGAAGGAGAAAATATATCCTCTGTCCTTTGCTACTGACACTTTGATCCCTACTGATTTTTCATAATTTCAACAGCTACGATCAGCAACCGATGACACATTTTTACCTCCCACTGTTAGCTATGAAAAGTGAGAGTAATTTGCTAACACAGTTCTTCTTTCAAATTAAGTTTACAGTAAAGTAACATCTCCTGCCACACACAATATGCTCATGATACCTCCCCTGAAGATAAATAAACTTGTAAAATCTTACCTCAAACAAAAGTTCAACATTTGTCATATTTAATCAGCAATAAAGTCAGACATATAATTCTTCACAATTTATCCTTCACCAACACTATGTCATTTCCAAGTTGAAACGTGGAAAAAATTTTGACATTTGCAGGCAGTGTGGCAGAAAGGCAGCCTGCCATGTTATCAAAATAATTTATGTTCTAAAATTCCTGTGAGTTCAACATGAACATAACATCTCCACCATTCCAGCTCTTAGTTTAGACAACTCCAGTGTTACTTGATATGACATGCTCAGGAAAAGAAATCATCTTAAATTGACACTGATAGTCCCCTGAGCTGACAAATACAAGTTGCTTAAATTCGCTGTGTGCTTGATTTTCAGTTCTAGCAAGCTATGTTTGAAACAGGAAAAGGGGGTCAGATCTGGGAGTAGAAGAGATTAAACTGCAATTTTGTTTTCCTCATTTTCAGGCTAGCCTCTAGTATCAATCTCAGCCTGCTCTAAATTATGTCCAGCTGTCTATTGCCCCCAGGGACAATTCTAGCAGCCAGAATTAGCTGAAGTGCAGTGACATTTTGACCACACACAGTCTTCCTTCAGCCTACCTATCCTCTAGCTTTTGAGGACAATGGGGGTGGCAACATTTTTTCAGCTAGGAAGAAAAAATATGAACGTTCAAGTTGTAAACACATTTGAGTTAAATAATATTTGAAACCATGTGTTTTAAAGAAAGCAAAAACTGAGATGTGACAGAGTTCACTAAAGCAGCAGGGAATAGAGTGCACCAGTTTCAGAAGGAGCCAAAAGTAATTAGGGGCCAGCCTCACGGGCCTGCTTCGGTGGGACCGTTGTAAGGGGCTGGCCTCAGCAATGACACGTTGTATCATCCACAAGAAAGAATGGATGGTTTGACCACTTGTCTTATGTGACGTCTTGAGACACTTCAGATATGTAAATAAGTTGTTCTACTGCCGAGCAGCTCAGTCACATACCTCACATGCTCCTCAACATTGCCAAGGGTCTAAATCCTGCTGTCCCACATCAGGCAAATTTCCAGTTGCCTCAGTAGGAAATATCTGAACTACAGAACCATGAACTCAGCCTACTACCTCCATTTAAAGGATCAAGAACTATCCTTGGCAGAATATGGTATTTCAGCAAATGTATAACACTGTCTGAACCCAAGTATAGGATCTGTGCTTGGATGGTGTTCATACACCCTCCAAAAAGATGCTTCTGCTGCTCTCTGCTTCACTTTTTCTAGCGTGAAAACACCTAGTTGCAGTTCTGTGATATAGGCAGTGTTTCCTTCCGTGGCAGATTAAGACAAAACTTTTCTGTAGTTTGATTTGTTGGATCCAGAATCCAACAAGTTAAATTCAGTTCTCTTCGTATGGCAGATATGACAAAGCATTCAAAACTCACTAAGTGTTGTTTCCACTAGATGTAATTGACACTATTTTGTATTCATTTTATTATTAGAAATTTCTGTACTGCTTTCCGTAAGCATGAAAGAGTAAAATTTCAAAATATATTAGAGGCCGTGTGACAAATGCGAATTCAGAAGTCAGTAACTCAGAGCCAATCTAACACTTTGAAGTTGTGTTTCCCAAAAATGACATATGGACTTTAAGGCAATCTTTTTGGAGCAGGAGAGCAGGTAACAAATGATAGCTTGCTAAATAGGCTGGCATATAAAAGTACATGCAAAATGTCCTAAAAATGTATTCAATCTAAATTTTCTCAATTACATCACATTGTTGCTTCCATATTTTAACTACCAGTGAAGTGTGTGGACTGTAAGTCCTTCACTTTTAGGATTCCCACTTACCTGTAAGCACAGAAACTGCAGTGAGTGGAAAAATCCCATCTTCTCCCGTAACTACCTTAAAAAAAAAAAAAAAAAAAAGATAGGATTCTGAAACAACCAATGTGGGTCTTCCTACAACGGGTAAGAAGAGTGATTTGGTTCAGAGACAAAACTAATGTGCAGTGCATGACCATTCAATAAAGAACTGATGTTTTGCCCAAGAACAAATATAATTTAGTGTTAAGAATGAAAGGGATAATATACAGATCTGCAACCTACTATGACATTTTTCAGATCTCAAGTTCTACAGGCCCTTCATGGTCATGATTAGGGAGATAAAAACTTCCAAAAAATTAAGGACTTTGCGTTCAACTGAAAGAGAGGAATGGTGCAGAGCTACACTGCTGCAGCACCGTGACCCCAGAAGCAAACTCAGGGCCCTAAACAAAGATCCAGCTTATCCTTCTGTAGAAAGAGTTCCCTGGCACACTGCTCCTCACCAGAATCATGCAACCTACAAGACCTTCTGAATCTCTGCAACACCTCCTCATCCTCTCTTCAGCCCAGTAACTCCCCCACTGGGGAGGGAAATAGCGGCATTTCATATACAGAAGACACTCTTAAAAGTAATGATTGAAAAACTTCCACAATATCTGAAGGAACTGATGTTCCAATATGAAACTTGTTGTGGTTTTTATTGATTGAATTCAGAATGGGCATGCAAACACATCACTTTCAAAGGTCAAGTAGCTTGCCTAGCCAGAAAAACACTCCATACTACTGCTTGTGAAGCGGCAATTCAGCTTAAATTTAAAAAAAATAAATAAATAAATCTATGCATACACAGGCTTTCAAAAATGTGCTTCCAAGGAGCCCAACAGCATCCAGTGTGAGCTAGTCCATCAAATGCTGAGGCAGGAAGACGGCGAAGCTTATTTGTCAAGGGAGGAAGCCCACCACCACACCTCAATGCTCCCAGGATCATAGCTCTACAAGAGGGAACG
>VXBW01006208.1:700806-772238 GCA_013400375.1 Thinocorus orbignyianus
TCCGGTAAGAGCCGGGACCGTTTCTATTTAGCTGAAGGCTCGCGGGGGTGGGGGGGAGAGGAGAGCAGAGCGGGCGGGCGCCGGCACCGCAGCGGAGCCAGTGGACGGGACGGGGCCGAGTTGTGCCGCCGGGGCACCGCGTCGCCGGGAGTGGCCGCCGCCCGCAGCGTCCCCGCCGCAGGTAGGAGCGGGCAGGGCAGGGCAGGTGCCTGGCGGCCCCGTATCCCCGCGGGGGGGTGGGTCCCGCCGCGCTGGGTATGCACCCACCTTCCTTCCCCCGTAGCCCCTGCCGCTTTCCTTGCGGACGGTGAGATTTTACCCAAAAATCGCTTTGCCGCCCCAAAACCGTGGGGTGGCAGGGCCGTCGCACCGCCGGCTCCCCCTCCTCGCCCACCGCCGCTTCCAGCCCGATGTGGCATTAAGCGCCGTGTTATTTTAAGCGCCACTTACTGATTTTTTTAATTATTATTATTATTTCCCCCTCTCCAGCTGGGTAAGCCCCAAGGGACCGGAGGTACCGCCAAACCTCGCCGGGTTGGTGCAGGAGAACGGGGCAGCCTCCCGGGCGCTCCAGCAGGTAGGGGCCAAGGCAGCCGCCGGTCGCCGGTGCGCTGGCCGCCTCCTCCGGCCGGGGAGACCCCCGAAAACGCTCCCGCTTTATTTGTTTTTCTTTCTTTCGAGGTTCACGATGTTGACAGCCGTGTTCTTGGCTGCTCTCATCCTTATTACAGTGCATTCGCAGGAAACTGAGGAAACCATAACGTACACGGTAAGATTTAACAGAGTTCCAGATAATGACGGCTTTGCAGGGATTCTTTTCTAAATGACCCTTAAGAAAAACCGAACTTCTTGCCCAATGTGTAGTAGTTCTTTGACTCTGAATGTTAACTATAAAATAAGCTGTTCCTGCACTGAACCAGTGTTTTAAAGTTGAAGTTGACAAGATTGAGCAAAATGAGCTACAATTGCCTGTTCTTGAAAAGCTAATCTATGTACTCAGCTCGATGGGCTGAACAAAATTATGAGGTTTTAATATTTTTTTTTAATCAGTTTTCCTAGAGACAGGCTTCTTGGGACCTTCATTTGAAATATATGGAATTTGACAGAGAATTAGGTCAAACGTTCCTTTATGTTTTCTTTTGGAAATTGCAAGCTGTTTTTAACAGAATGTAAGTACTTCAAAATTCAGTGCTTTCAATGAAGCATCTAAGTCCTGGAGTGATCGTAGGGCTGTTGGTTTCTGAGCTGGTCTTTAAGCAGTGGTTTTGCATGGCTTGATAAAATTTTACAAGAATACTGAAAATAGGTTCTGCTTGTAAGCAAGTGATGGGGTAAGAAATTTAATGGCCTTTTTGTAAGGTTTTTTTTTTTTTTTTTTTTTTTTAAATCTGCTCGTGTTCAGTCTTTGGCTTGCATAATGCATGTCATAGAAGGAGTGGCAATTACATCGGCTTGGGCTGGGGAAAAACCCACACTTTCACATCTGATTACAGTTGTAATCCCTGCAACTTGCTTCATATGGGTGGACCTCTGAATATGTGTACAGACGTTAGCGCAATGCCACACAAGCAGAAAATTCTGCACACATGCAAAAAGTTAGAGAACCACAGCCAAAGACTCAGATTGTGTCTTATACAAGTAATCCCACTGAAGTCAGTGGGATGGCTCAGGCAAGTAAATATTGCAGACTTGGACCTTATTGTAGAAGACAGGGCTCAAAGAAGCCTCAAGTAAGCATCAGGAAGTCAGCTGTAAAATACTTTAACACTGGGCTTTAGAAGCAATAGATTTTTGAAGGTTGGGAGTACTTCTGCTTCGAAACGTCTGGGATTTTTAAGTCCCTATATATAAATGGAAACTGAAGATCTAAGTACCTTTTGAAAATCCAGACTAACATAGCAATCCCAGCCCCTCTCTTTCTGCAATTATTACGTGTTCTTTTAAAAAATGAAGTAGCATTTTCTGATAAGCCTACATAATTTTGTTTATACAATGAAAAATTTCCAGCATGCATATATGACTTTGTTTCCTATGCTCCATTCGCAAAGACGTCTTAGCGTTTAGGTGCTTCGGTGATGATTAGACTCTAAACATGTAAAACTACTTAATAAAAAAGCTTAGCTTTTGGAAATTTTACTCCCAGGATGCTACTGTTTCTCATGCGTACGTTGTATTCATTTAGGGCCAAATCCTTTCCTATTGTAGAAGTCCCTTCAGCTGCGATACTAGATGGACTTGGCTCCTTACAGTTAATGCACAGCAGAAGTTCTGTCTATTTAACAGGAATCGGGTGATTCAGTAAATGCATGAATTAGCTGTTTTCCTTTGGGTTTGCGTTTTCATAGCTACAGTAACTTTGGTGGTGTCAATTTAGCATGTAGTCATTCCTTTAGAGATTGAGAATTGTAATACAATTTTCTGTCCACTTACCCCTTTGGAAGAAAAAGCCTCCAAAGTTACAACTTGCTGCTACATTTGGCAGGCAGCTGGTGTCACCTGCAAGTGAAGTAAATATTATCAGTCCTAATGCTGAGTCAGTGTCCGTTAGTAACAAGTTCCTCAAAATAACATGAGGATAGTACATGGAACAAGTGGATCTTGGCATCTGAAGGTCAAATTTGTCACTTGTATCGTTTCTCTACAGCACAGGAGTTGCAACAAGATTTATCTTGCTTGACTGTGACTAATTACATTAGCCAACTCGATTCTTTTTTTCTATAGGGCCATTAATGTAATATCCTGAGCAGCATAGCATGCATAGACATCTACAGAGTACAGCTGAGTTGATTCATTCATATTTTAAATTGTCTGCTGCAGTTGGTAGCATTGGGATACTTCGCTAATCAGTTTCTGTAACTGTCACTTGTGATTAAAAGTACTGCCCTCCAGACAATTTAATGTTTTGGGGCAGAGGGATAATGAAGATGCCTACCTAACTGCAGGGCAGAATATTTAAAATTCTTCCTGCAGTTACTAGTCTGCATTGATATGAATAGTTGCTTAGTATAGTCTTGTTTGAATTTTGCAAAGTCTTATTTATATAAGTAGTCCCACTGTTATAAACTCTAACCGTTTATTGTATGTCTCACAATATAAATTGTTCTTCCTAGACTGCAGTTCCTGGAGTCATGTGATTAAAAAGCATGTGAATGAATTTCTAGCTATCATGGGATCCTTCCCTATTGCTAGAGCGCTCATGGGAGAGGATGAAGTACAGGGGGGTATAGGCCCATTGGGCCTTCCGAGTAACCAGCCCCAGGAATGAAAGATGTTTGTTCACCTGTTGGAAGGCAGTGAACAAGATCAAAATTCAGAAAGGCTTGTTTCTTTTTCATAAGAAAGTTTTCATACTTGTGGTCTGGGTCAGTCCTGTAGTTTCTTTGTATCAGGATTCAGCCAATAACAAATGTTTTTAAAATAGCAAACAGGCTACTAGCGACCTAGCTCCGGTAAAATCCACACACTCACAACAAACAGTATCTTGGGAACTTCCTGAGAGAGAGGCTCTTTCTGTATATACTTGTTGTTCCTGCACAGCCATTTTTCTAGCTTACCAAGGTATGCAAGCACTGCATTTCCATTAATATCCAAATCCGTGTTCATTGAAACGTGCTTGACTGATTTTTCCAAAACAAAGAATCCCGAGTACCCTAATTTATTTTTTTTCCTCTATAGCAATGCACAGATGGCTATGAATGGGATCCTGTTAGGCAACGGTGCAAAGGTACAGTAAATAATTTTCAAAGAAAGACTTGACATTGGTATTCTTTAAGTATTATCATTACACACCCCTGTCTTGGACAAGGAGGTGTTTTTGCATGTCTCATTGTGTTATTTGTGTTAATGGCTGTTGCAGAAGGTTCAAATGTTAAATGCATGACTTGTGTTGTTGCTAACCACAGATATTGATGAATGTGAAATAGTCCCAGATGCATGTAAAGGTGGGATGAAATGTGTTAACCACTATGGAGGATACCTCTGTCTACCTAGAACAGCACAAATTATTGTAAATGAGCGAGAAGAAGCAGCAGCTGAATCCACTAGTGGTCGAAACAATGTCATTCGACGGACTCCAGCTGATCCTCACCGTGCCCCTCCAAACCCAACTCATCAAATTCAGTGTGCAGCTGGGTATGAGCAAAGTGATCACAATGTGTGCCAAGGTAAGCAAGCTGTTGTATGTTTTACTCTTGGTATAATTGGAGTGTGTATGATAACAAATCTAATGTATGGGAAAATGACAGCCTGTAACTCTTGCATTTAATAGCATATGTTGTTGCACCCTTAAACTGAATGTGTACACACTTCCTTAAGATATGTAAATAAAATACGTGCATGTCATTATTGTTCAAGGTAACAGGACTTAGTTTGTTGCAGCCTTACAGTCCATTCCATCTAATTAAGCCTAATGAGTAGAATTAATTCTACTCTGTAGATCAAAAAACAAAAAAAACAAACAAAAAAAAAAACAAAAAAAAACCACTTCCAAAAACCCCCTTAATGCAAGTAAGCAACTTTAGTCAAACATTTTGTATTGTATTAAATGTGCCCAGAGGAGGCAGTGAAAAAAGTAGGAAATGTAGCAAGTCATATTATAAACGACTTCTAAAGATTTGTAAAACTATATACTTTTCAGTAAGTGAATGCTGAATGGAACAAAAACTAACCATTGTATGAACATTTGCTTAGACCATCTTGTAGCGCAGAACGATGCAGTGTTTTTGTTATGTGTGATCAAGCAGTAGGAACCAAACATCCAAACAGCCTGTGCTCTTCTGGTCTCTGTGGAAGTAGCTCTACGCAGACCCTGCTACCCTACTTCCACTCATAGTCTAGCCAGTCTCTGAAACTATGGCAATGAAGAGCTTTCATCTGAGTGTACATCCACCCCACACAGTGCCAAAATTCTCAGAGTATTAGCAATGTTAATTGTGCATTCAGGAACCAGACTCACAAGCACTACTGTAAACTAAGACAGTTTCATTTATTATTTTATATAAATAGTTTACTCTTATACTTGCTGAAGTAACAAATGTTTCATCCACTGTTTTGTTTTCTTTCATAAAAATATATTCTATTCCTTTTCCATAAACTTGGGTTTCAAGCACTTTGGTGAGATACCCATGCAAACAGAGGGCAAGACTTGACCCCTTGGTTCATCTTTTCCACTTTGTGGCCCAGAACAGTATAATCATATAAAATAGTACTTGAGAGACTATAATCAGGGCAAGCTGTAATATACAGTGGTAGTCCTTTCTCCGTGGTATTCATGTATACAGAACATTATTTATCACTCATAAGTAAATTCCCTGTCATTCTGAAGCATAGTAATCATCGTGGAGGCCGGGTAAGTTATTTTTGTAGGCGAAGCCTCAGAGTTGCATTTCTGGCTTATCTGCTAATGTTCAGCGTTTCCGTCACTCTCATTCAAGAATTTCAAGTAAAGAACCTACTGCAGGAGGTCAGGACCATGATCCCCTTAACCCCGAGTGTTCAATTAGGGCTGTCAAGGGAAAAATCAATGCCAAGGATGGCAAATGTTGGGGGTTTTTACCCTTAGTTTAACTTAGCAAGGTTGTAGCAGAACCAGGAACAGAATACCGAATTCTTTCCTTCAGGTGATCCTGTGTTACTGTGGCTGGCACTCATCTTCACTGGTGAATTGCAACAAACTACTTCAGCTTTAGCATACACCACCTGGAGTCNGGCAGGGGGGTTGGAACTTGATGATCTTTAAGGTCCCTTCCAACTCTAACCATTCTATGATTCTATGATACACCACCAGTTTCGTTCTATAAAAATTGCAAGTAATGCTAGGAAACTTCCAAATGTGAACACTTTTGCTCCAATGGCTTTAGGTGTATAAATTGGGAATAACATAAAGTTTAACAGTGTGTAATACCAATGCTTTATATTCCAAGTCGAGGTTGAGAATTAGGGTTAACTAAAAAACTGACAAGTGGTTGAGATTTTTGTTTTGTTGGGAAGAAGATTAGTGGCCATATGCTAATGTTGTTTTACTCCATGCTCTGGCTTCCTGAAACTTGCAAGTAAATATTTATATTCTATTCACAATTCTTTGGTTAATTTACAACAACAAGTAACTGTTGTTATAGTATCAGAACTTTTTAACTAGCAGACACACAAACTGTGGTGAAGTCTTGGGCTTGACTGAATCTGAGTTTAACTACTAATTTCTTCATGCCAAAACTTCAGTCTAAACGCAGAAAACATGGAAATATTAGTGTTTAAAAGCTGAAATGTATTGTACTGAATGAATTCCAGCTGGAAAAAAAGGGTAGTGGACAGTATGCTTGAAAGAAAGGATGAAAGACTTCTGGAGCACTTAAAGCATGCATTCAGCTTCACAATCTTCATGCTTTTCACTGCTGAAAATATCTTATAAAAGATAATCTTGATCAGCAATGGTCCCACTGTGGATTTATTTAATTATGGTTAAAAGACTTTGCTATGATAACTGCTTGAGGCTCCTTGGGAGAGTAACTTACACATATAGTCACACTTAAGCTTGTTTTATTGTTTAGTAAATCAAATATGAAGTCCAGCTCCTTCTAATTGTTTGCAGATGTATGGCATTTTCCTTCCAGTCCAGCAGCAGTAAGTATTTTATAACCGATGTGAAAGTGTGGAGACCTCTGTTTAAAACAAAAACATACTCTGAGGAGCTGTATTATTGACATCATGCTAGAGTATGAGGGGCCTTCTGTTTTGACACCCGTGTCCACTCCCTTTTTAAATGTTAAACTGTGAGGGTATGATAGGCCAAACAGTCGTGTTGGTTTCTGTGCTTGGAATAAACATGCATGAATGGTACTAGTCCTGTTGGACTTTAGGAGTGATGTGCTCAGCTTCACTGTTAGGTAAGGCAGGGTGCTGCAGGGGCCAGATCCTATTTCTAGTGACAGAAAAGAGGAAAAATTGAGGGGCGTGGTTCTCTACACTTCTTAGTCTACCAAAACATGGCCATATGCCTGAGTTTTATAAGAGATACTCAATACCTTCTTAAGTTCTGACCTGAAGAAAACAAGTGTCAGCTATGGTATTTACCAGTTTTGAGAGCTTTCTGACTGCAATGCATGCTGTTATTTACTAGAGACCAGGTAACACGTAAATAGCACAGATGGCAAGTTGATGGCAAAGTACACTGTCTTGAGAAGACAACTCTGTAGAAATGACTGCCATTTGCTGTGGTGTACATCATTTTTTACAATTACTAGTGATTACAAACATGTTCTTGAATAACTGCGTTAATGTTAGAAGTGTGGGTAGCAAAAAATTTCCTGGGAAATTCTTACGATGCTGTATGTGAGCAGGAAGTGTCAGGAAGCACTGACAGTCAGTCCTGATGAAAATACAAAGGCAGGTTATGCTGGAGGAAGATCTCTTTTGTAGAAGATGTACAGAGCACTGAGTTTTGTGCTTTAATGTAAACACTTTATCTTAAATTCTGACTTTATGGCCTTAACTAATCCCACCTCTCTCTGTCTCTGTATGGTCAGTTCACACACACTTCACTGCCACTTCTAAACATGCCTTTAACTCAAAGCGTTGCTAAATTGGTCACTAAGGTAGATTGCTGTATGTGGCACCTGCCAGTATTTTTGGGAAGCCAATTGAATGCTCTCACTTCTCCATGTGAGGATACCATTGAAATTGGGAAGAGTGAAAAACAGAGTAAGAAATATTTTTAAGCAACTTGCTGTTAGCTAGTATTCACGGACACTTATTGCCTCAAAAAAAAAAAAAAAACCAAAAAAAAACAAAACAAACCAAAAAACTAACCACCAAAAAAAAAAAAAACCCCATAAGTAGTTGCACTCTGTTGCCTACATACAAGACTGAATTGTACTTCTACTCTGTTGTTAGGTGCTCTGTGATTTGAGTCTGCTTCTATTGAAGTCAAAAGAAAATCGCCCAATTAATTTAATTTGTCAAATCTAGTCTGCAAGAAACTACTAGCTTTTGCTAGAATGCTAATGACACTTGAATGCAAAAAAGGCCCGGCAATGGTACCAAATAACCTGTAAACTAGAAAAAGGAAAAGAACTTTGTTTTTTCTTCCCTTCCTATAGCACTGGCAATAAAGTAAGCAGTTTTTTGCTCCTCAGCTAGACTAGCTTCCTATATTTCTCCAGTCTGTGACTGCAAAATACAGGGGAGGTGGGGGGAGGTTGTAATAAAAATATTAGTGCTTTCTTATATGGAAAAGAGAGACACCTTTTTTTTTTTTTTTTGGATAGTTCTGTTTAGACTTCGTGGACATCGGTTGCCCTTTGTTCATCCTCTGTGAGGGAGGAAAGGAATGGACTTGTTTTCTGTGCTGTGGTTATTTTTCCCCCACAAAATCATTTTAGGGATTTCTTCACTGGCTGGGTTTTTTTGAAAAGTACTGGAAAACTTAACGAAAGTAATTTACCATGCTCAATCTAGGCTTTTACCTCAAGAAGTTAACTCTTAGTGTAAGTCAAATAAGCCTAAATTGTCCATCTCTAGATCCCTTTTTTTCTTTTTCTTTTTTTTTTTTTTTGAGGAGGGAGAAGAGACAGTAGTTCATGGTGTTTTGTTTTCTCTACAGAAATCACTTAATATTATATAAGTATTAGCAGGAATGTGCAACTAGCATAGAAAGGACATAAGCATTGTGTAAGTGCAGGTGCGCTGAGGCTGGCCCCTTGGCGAGTCTGGGTGTGCCCAGGCAGAGTGTTCTTCTTTGCCATTTTGGCAGGGGTGCAGACTGCACATCTGAAATGCACCTCCTAATGATTTCTGCTTAACGCACCGATTTGCCCCACTGAGCAGTCTTGGAACATGCAAACCAGATCCCGTTTAGATGAAACTAAACCTGAAATGCACTGCAGGAGCACTGCTAATACGCCACAATCACTAACAAGCATTCAAGCTCCAGGACCACACTAGACAGAGCTCAGGGACCCTCAGAAATGCACGCACTGGGACACTGGAGCCTCTGCACCAATGTGTCTGATCTGCTCTTTTCAGCCATGATATTTGGTAACATAGGCATAACCTAAAATATGCCTGTAATAGTCCCTTAGGCTGTCCCCAAAAATGTTTTGGAGACCCTTTTGTAAAATATTGCTAGTTAGTGCAGCATCCCGTGTTTTCCCACTTCTTGTATTTAAAGAGTTTCAGGACTACTTTTAAAAGAGCCTGAGTTGTGACAAGTTTAGTTACAGGGCTGACCCTCTCAACAACACAAGACCTATTTAGTTTGAAGAAAGGGTGAGGAGAGAAGGAAAAATAAGGTCTAGATACCTGATTTAGGATGCCATTAGCTGATCAAAGTGCTTCTTCGGGCACAGTTCATACATACGTACATTTGCTGCGGTACTTCAGCAAGTGGAGAACACTAATTGCCAGCAGTAGCCGGCCTAAGAGACTGACCTGGTTCCATGTACCATTTGCATGTTAATTACTTGGAAAAGTAGTAAGACTCCTGCAGGTCTAAGAGAATCCACACAAGGATACAAACTGATATTTTCACAACTCCTTATAGTGAGTGTTCATTGATGCCAATTAATTTCTTGTACATTTGGGCACATCATGCAGAGATCATCTTTCATCAGCCCATCCTGAACCAATTCTCCAAGCTGTTAATTTGTGAAACCGCTGTGTTTTGCTGCAAAGAGCCCTTTCTGGACCATCTCTTTAATAGCCTTGAGGGACCAGAGGGGAGGTCACAAAAAAAACTATCTTGTTTTGAGGTCCTGGTTTGGGGCATTTTCAAAATTTGGCTACTCTGAATCATCTTCCCATCTATGCTATTTGCACAGCTGTGAGTGTCATGTCAAGACCTTGGATAGATATTCTCTGTTCTGTCTGACCATTTTACTGAGAACATCCATCACAAGCATAAATACTAGCAGCTGCTTCACTTCCTTTAGTTACTTACTGCTTTTCCATTATTCTGACCTCTGCAGGAGTATGCTCAGTGTGTTGCAGCTAAAGATTCATACCATATGCTAATCACACTAAGTGTCCTAGATTCAGACAAGCTTCCAAAAGTTGTATTTACCTTAGCTTCTTGAATTGTGATTATGTAGGCAAACACTAGACTCCATGTTTAAGTAAACTCATTAGCAGTTCTCATGACTTCTTGTTCAAGAAAAATGGGATCCCACAGTAGTCACATCGACTGTCATACTTGCTGGTTTAGTTTGTTGATTGTAGTGCCTGTTTGCTTAGTAGCTCTGAGGAGGCTAATGTTTTGACAGACAAAACATAGCAAATGTGTTCAGAAGGCGCAAGGCCTGAAGAAAGTCCAAATCTCCAGCCATCTGTCCTGCCTCAGAATTTCGTTCTCTAGGCTGGAGGTCTTTCTCATAATGCAAGGAGGAATAACACCAGATAGCAAAGGGGAAGAATGTGCTTATGTCTGATCCTGACTGGCATCCCAGTATACTTGGTACCCCATTAAAAGACACAGAATATTTATTTATCCCTTCAAGGAATCCCCTGTATCTGTTGTAAACACAAGCACCCTAACACTTAGTAAACTCTGCAAGTAATGATAGCTGTCATCTGTTGCATTCAATAGCATCATTTAATGCAAAACATGATTTGTGAGAGCTTGGGCTTGCTTTTGTTCCCTGTTTCAGTACCTGCTGTCAATGAACTGTCGTCTACAGAGTTGTGGTGATACAGAACTTTCCCAAGCAGTAACAGGAGTGTGAGAGTATCCTGGCAGCTATTTTTAGCACCCTTCATAGGTACTTTTACAGCGATATTTGTGGATAGATTCTTTCTGCCATACTTACATGAAAGAATTACAGCAATGTCCTCAATGTGTTTGCTTTGAGCAGATCTGCAGTTATTTCACCCCAGAGTGCTGTATTATAGTTCTTTAGCCTGCTGAGAAAGGTTGTACACTCGTCCTTTCTCCAACTGTTTGCTCAAGGTAATTTTCTCTCAATGAACAATTTTTCTCTGTTTTCAAGCCTGATTCCTGCTTCAGATTACTTAGTACGTGATAGAACTGCTCTTATCTGTGTTTTGTTTTCGTTTTTGAAGTCTGAGTTTACTGAGTCACTTTTTCTAACCCTAGAATGTTTCTAAAGGATCTCAGCATTACAGACACACTTTTTAAAGGTCCAAGACATTTCTTGAGCATCTCCAATGATGGGATGCTAATTTAGCAAGCTGGAAAACTAGTTCAAGACCTGAAGTTCAAATCTGTTATTTTGTTCTCTTTCCAAGTGATTTTCTTCATTTGTTTCCCATGCTGGCAAAAGAAGGTGATAGCTACTGTTGCTATTTGCCATTCTGTATGTGCCAAAATAGTCGTAAAGGAAGAAGAAAGCTTCCTGCAAATACAGAAGCGGTCTGTTTGATTCTTTACTGTATCACCTGGTGATGACTATGTTCCTTTGCATATCCTTTACAGAGGAAGAGTATCTGCTGAACTGTAGCCAAGCAAACCACTCTCCACCATTACTTTAATTAATTCAGTATGTTGTTTAGGCTTGCTATTTTGCCATTTTCCTATCCTCAAGGACAATGAGAACATAGCGTAATGGGACCCTGTAGTAGTGAGGTTTTTTTGGTCTAGTGGAAACCACAATGAGAGAGTAATTTTTGAGTTCACCTTACCAGGTTGCATCTTAAATAGTCTGCATATTTTGTGGTATAGTCAACTGTTCCTGTACAGCCCTTTGTCATGACAACCCCTTTGTCCTGTGTGTATGTGTTAACTGAGTTAAGAACTTCTTCTTTTTGTTCATGGTCTTCATGTAAGTTGAGTTTGGCCATGTCCTTTCATTAGACTGTAAGAATGTTTACTTTCCCTCGGTGATGCTTTTTGAGCTGTTATTTCTGGACTATCATCATTTATGTGTGTTCTATAATACTTCATACAAGATTTAAGGATCCTTTCATCTGAAGGGTTCTTATCCAGGTGAAGTTTGCCACATGCCTGCTTCTGTCCACAACACTGAAAGATCTGAACTTGGCTAGTAAGATCAGATCTCTCTGTGTATGACAAGAATATACAGAATACATAATCAGCTATGGAAGGTTCAGGGATAAAAAGCATGGAATTTCACAAAGATTATATGTTTTCATCTGTAATTTGCCATGTTTTGTTTTAATAGCAGCCAGAAAGCAGTAGTTCTAGAGGGAAAGCTATTTGCCATAATTAAATATAAAGCAAAATTGGACCTGAAAGAATATATTAAATACACAAGAATCCTGCTTGTACCTTTTTTCATTTACATTTTAACTTTCCTAAAAATACAAGAAGGATTTGGGATTTGCAAATTACAGAGCTTTGAAGGAGTTTAGCATATATGTAGTTATCATAAAATACCTTTTGTGCTCATTCACACTTGTGTTTTATTTGTTGATCTGAAATCCTGTTAAAAGTTGGTTCTGTTTTAAGTATAGCAATGTCTAATCTTTGTTATGTATGTAGTAAAACCTGTAGCTTTGAAGTTGAAAAAGAAAGGATTTTATACACACTTGTGTATGTTATAATGTATGGATAAAATTCACGAGGCCCAGAAATGCATTAGACCTTTCTCTTAATTAGACCGATCTCTTAATTAGGCATTTTTAGAACTAGATATTCAGTAGACCCTTACCTATTGCTATTACCTGAAGACTAGCCCTACAGCTGTTCTGCAGTTAGAAGATGGGGGGTTGTTTGTCATGGGGTTTTTTTGGTGGGTTTTTTTTGTGGGTTTTTTTAGTAGGGGTTTTTTTTTGACGTTGAGTTTTTGTTTGTTTTTTTTTTTTTTTTTTTTTTTTTTAACACAGCTTTCTTTTCATTTCCTAGTGTAAAAATGCTAGTTTGCAGGAGGTCTGAAAAAACAGTTCTTGTTTGGTCAAGGATAGTGGTGATGTCTATAGATTGCTAACCACAGAATTAAGCAAAATTCTCTAACAGAATTATAAAGGATTCAGTGGATGAAAGTATATCTCCTGGGAAGAGGTACTTAGAGTGGGAAGCTCTGAATCTGTCCTTATTAACTCTTGATGAAAAAAGTTTATGCTTTTGAGTGGACATATCTAGGCATCATTTAAGCCTTTTTAAATCAGTTCTGAAAAACAGAAGACGTGGCTGAGCTTTCTTTTACAAGCTGAATTTAATCTGAAGTAAACTTCTAGTCTAATGCATGACCCAGTATGACATGATATAAGCAAATCTGACATTGCACTTCAGTGGGTTTAGTCCATGCCTGAACAGATGTTCTGTGTAGTTTCCTGAGTACAAACAGAACTTCAAGGATTTTTATAGGCATATGCCAGGAGGGGTGGGATGTCTGTTAACAGGTAACACATCATAATGTGTGCAATCAAACTTCAATAGATAATGAAAGCAATGGAGAAAACAGTGATTTTAAAGTTTCAAGCCTGAATGGCTTCAGGAATCTGGCAACACCAGTAAAATCTTCAGCCTGAGTTTTCAAAGTAATTTGTCTCTGTCTACCCATTATTATTTTTTTTTTAATATTGTGTTTATAAAAGAGAACTGGCCTTCTGCTGGCCTCCAAGTAAATAATCATCTCATCCCCTTAGCTATTATTGACACCTAAATTCTGCTACCAACTGCAGTTTGCACCAAAAGAAGAACTTTGATAAACGCAGAATCGTTTGGATTGGAAGGAACCTTTAAAGGCCATCTAGCCCACCCACCCCTGCCATGAGCAGGAAGAGCTTTGACTAGATCAGGTTGACTCAGAGCCTCATCCAACCTGACCTTGAATGTTTCCAGGGATGGGACATCTGCTGCCTCTCTGGGCAAACTGTACTGCTGTTTCACCACTCTTTGTCAAAACTTTCTGCCCTATCTCTAGTCTACATCTACCCTGGTTTAGTCTAAAGCCATTACCCCCTGTCCTAGTGCAACAGGCCCTGCTAAGAAGTTTGTCCTCATCTTTCTCATAAGCCCTCTCTAAGTACTGAAAACCCACAACAAGGTTTCCCCAGAGCCTTCTCTTCTCCAGGCTGAACAAGCCCTGCTCCCTCAGCCTGTCCTCAGAGGAGAGGTGTTCCAGCCCTCTGATCATTTTTGTGGCCCTCCTCAGGACACGTTCTAACAGGTCCGTGTCTTTCCCGTGCTGAGGGCCCCAGAGCTGGACACAGTGCTCCAGGTCAGGTCTCACCAGAGCAAAGCAGAGGAGTGCAATCACCTCCCTCAGCTTGCTTGCCATGCTTCTTTGGATGCAGCCCAGCAGAGTTAGCCTTGTGGACTGGGAGTGCCCATTGCCAGCTCACGTCCAGCTTTTCATCCACCATTACCCCCAAAGTCCTTCTTGGCAGGGCTGCTCCCAATCCCTTCATCTGCCAGCCTGTATTAATACCTGAGGTTGCCCTGACCCATGGGCAGGACCCTGCACTTGAGCTTCTTGAACCTGATGAGGTTCACACAGGGCCACTTCTCCAGCTTGTCCAGGTCCCTCTAGATGGCATCTTGTCCCTGAGGTGTGTCAGCTGCCCCACACAGCTTGGTGTTTTCTGCAAGCTTGCTGTGGGTGCACTTGATCGTCCTGTCTGTGTCATAGTTGAAGATACTAAAGAGATAAGTCAGACTGTTGTGTAAAACTGGTGTTTATACAAGGATTTAGAAGGATTTTTTTTTTCACTAATTAAAATTCACAAGAGTTGAAGACAGAAGGTGGAAAAAAATAAGAAATCTTACAGGATGAGTACATAACTATGATGCCAGGGAAAGAGTAATATGGTCAATCAATTACTACATATTGCTTATCATTAACAATTGAAAAAGAAATCCTTATCAATACTGTAACAGCTGCCTGTTCTAACAGAAGTATTTAGAAATGGAAAATCCAAGGACTTCTGACAGGTAGCAATTTTCTGTATGGTTTTAAAGAGGTTGCCAATAAGCTAACATTTAATAACAGACTTGCACAGAGAATGGGAATAAAACATGGTAAAGTGAGCAGAAATTTAAGTGTGATTTTAGCTGACTAGCTTATAAAACTATCCTGATCAGAAAGATGGAAAAAGCAATCTCTTTCTTGTCTAAACTTACTCCATTGAGATTTTTGGGTATCTGGGCTGCATTAGAAAAGAGCTGGAATTGAATACCAATTTAGAAGCAATGAACACAGTTCAGTATTTGGAGAAGATTCATCAAAGTTGATAAAGACAGCATCATTTCAAGAAATAGATATCTTTGTCAAGTGCCCTAAAAAAATAGTTACTGAATTCTACATCAATTTTGAAATAATTTTGTTTTGTACCTGTGTTACCAGATTTTACTTGTACTTTTGTAGTATTTAAAGCACTTTCTTTGTAGCTGAATTTGTTCTTATGGGACTTTCTTATCAGGAACAAGTTTTCCATGTAGCATTTAGATGGGGAGGGACTCTGTCAGGAAGTCTAGTGACAGGACGAGGGGTAATGGTTTTAAATTGGAAGAGGGGAGATTTAGATGAGATCTTAGGAAGAAGTTCTTTCCTGGGAGGGTGGTGAGGCACTGGAACAGGTTGCCCAGGGAAGCTGTTGATGCCCCATCCCGGGAAGTGTTTAAGGCCAGGCTGGATGGGGCTTGGAGCAACCTGCTCTAGGGAGAGGTGTCCCTGCCCAGGGCAGGGGGGTTGGAACTTGATGATCTTTAAGGTCCCTTCCAACTCTGACCATTCTATGATAAAGGCAAATCAGATTAGAGAATTTGTTGCCTGTCATGTTTAGGGCTAGTTAAAGACAGTGATGTTTCAGTAGGTAGTGTTGCAGTTAGTGCTATCACATCAGTAATAAGCAGTGGTTTGGAGCACCCACTGATCTGCCCCTTTAGACTGTGGAAGATACTTTACTTTATTCCTCCTAGAAGTCATTGGAGACTAAATCAGGAAAGTGTGCAGAATGCAAAAGTCATTCTCATTTCCCAGGGTTAAAGAAAAAACACATTCGTCTCCAAAGTCATCCTGCTTGTATTTACTCTGTATCTTGATCTTTCTTATCTGGCTTAATTTGATGGATCAAGACAGATTTTCTTTCCAGCTCACTCCTTGTATGTTATAGAGTAGAAAAGAAGTTCAGGATGGTTTCAAGACCTTAAGATAATGGCCAACGCTTCTAGGCACAGTATTTTGTACCACATGGAGAAAGGACTGTACAAGCAGATAGAAATTATAGGTGTAATTCAACAACATTATACTGACTGAGCATCTCTTGGTCTTCTGGGGTCTGCAGAAGCAGGAGAGCATTACAGATCAAATAAGCCTGGTTTGGAAGAGTTACAGCCATTCTCTTGATACAGTTTACGCACTGCAAAAGTTAGGGGCAGGAGAAAACCATGGTTTTCACACCATAAACAGCATTTGACCGTTATTTATACAATCCAGAAAATTCGATTATAAGTTTTAATCTATTATTTAACGTGCAGAAAACAACAATCGGGGNGTATTCCAACATAAAGTATTCCTGTATCAGAAGCTGTGGCTCTATATGCCTATAAGTGGCACAATTCCACATTTCTAGAAGATATTTTTTTATTAAAAGGGATTTTCATTATGCGTTTAAATCAAAATGTTCTCTCCATTATGATTACACTCAAATTTCAGTGTTCCCCGTTAAGAGAATCTCTTCTTTACTATGTATGCAGATTTATAAGGCTCCAGGCACCTTTGAAATAAATTGAAAGCACAGCCATGTAATAAAGCCAAACCCAGAAACTAGCCAAGGAGATCCACCCAGCAACACCCTCGAACACCCTCAGCCTCTTCCCCTAAGCACAGCTTTAGAGCACTCGTCTTGAGCTTGCCTTTGCTTTCTCCACCCTGGTGAAAGCTTCCTGGGGGATTCCCCAGCGAGCAGAGAAGCCGGAGCTACGAGCGGTGCTGTGCGTGGTGCAGAAACTGTTCACCTGATTTTCTTACCTGTCAAACAGCTCATAAGGGCTGCAGCAGTTTGCAGTACTGCTCAGCCTGTTTCAAGGGGAACATTGCACAACAGGAGCAGCTCACAGCAGGAGAAATTTAAAGTTAGGGGATGAGGAGAGATTTTAACAACTGAGAAAAGAGATGAGTGTGGCAAAACCATACAGAAATAGTGAAGAGGTTGGAGAAAGCTGACTTGCAACTGCTGTCTCCCACTTGGAAACACAACAATTCAAAATTTCACTTACAATGCTGGAAGGTGGTATAATTGGAGGACCTCAGAAAAGGAAACGCTTCCTGAACTCCCTGCTATAGGATATGAGTGAGGCCAACAGTTGAAGAACTTAATTAAAAAAAGGTCTGGACATTTTATACAACAAGATCAGAAATTTAAAAAGAGTGACTTCTGAAAGGGCTAACAAACCTAAACTATAGATTTAAGGCAATCTTTAATTATTAAAGCCTGTCAGTGTGAGGTTGATTGTTGGAAAGTAGATTGGCAGTGTGTGTACTCTTCTGAGGTATCTCATGCTGCCTGATTTGAGAAAGCACAGTATGTTAAATTTTCTATTTGCATTCGGTGACTGTTACCTGTTGATTGAGCATAAAAACCTATTCCCCAAAGCTTTGACTAATCAATCTGGCAGACATCAGATGTTCAGTGTTGTGATGGAACCAGTCCCTGCCCTACAAGCTGCAGAAGGTTGAGACTTTTTTTTAGCACAAAGCAGTATACTTTTTTGAAAAATAAAACCACTGGGAAATTCAGTCAAAAAATTCTGTAATTCTGAAAAAGTGATGTGTAAATAATCTGATCTGATTGTTAGCTGTCAAATGCAGTTTTAAACATTTCTATATTGAAACCAGGTATTAATATCAGAATGTTTTTATCACAGGGATCACACTTCGCTGTTATGGGGGGAAGCATACAATACTGAAATTCAGTGACATCATTTTGTACTGCCACAGCTTTCAGGAGCCTTACTTAGGCTCCATTCTTCTGGACAACAGATGCATGTAGAAGGAAATCTGTCCTGCTCTGAACAGCTTAGTGGTAACTATAACAAGCACACACTTTCCACAACCCTTGCTGCATTTCATGTTATTTGGGACAAAAGGAGCAGCAGCTTATATCATTCTTTGTATTTGATTCTTTGTTTTAGTATCTGTCATGTCCAACCTAGCCAAAAACTGGCCTCAGCATATTCTGGCTCAGAGGTGCTGTGGGAGCCCCGGGGCCTCCATACACATGCCTCATCTGTGACCAAACAGGGGCTAAGCTGCCATTTCACAGTGCCTTGTCCTCAGGGTGGAGTCACACTCCTATGACAGCTATGATCAGTAGGCTGAAAGCGAAATATTGAAGAGACCAAAGGGACCAATTGGGATTTTCACAGGCTGAATGGCCACTCAGGGGGTTCAGCCAGAAAGAACGATCTAAGTGCCTAAAAATATGAAAAATAGTGAGAAGGCGACACAAAAATGTTTTCTTAATTTGGCCGTAACATTCCAAGTGGAACAGCAGTGGGATCTGCCGAGATCAGCTCGAGACCGTCTTTGCATAACACCATAGAAGCTCATGCAACGCACCAACTAACACGCACTCCAGCTTTATGGCATAAAGTTACAGAACTATCTCTGTCACACAAATTCAGATTCAAGACAGTATTACTGTCCCATTGGGATGCAACTGGGATGGGCTGGGTAGACAACAGCCCTGAAAAACTGGAATGATAATATACAGGTTTTTCCATTCCTATCATTTGTCCTTAATTTGAAAAATTAAATGCTTATGTTCCCTTGTTAACTATTCTTAGCACTAATTTCACAATTTAGCCTAGTGATGACCAAATGGCTTCCTTACAGGCTTTTTCTTCCTCTCGGTTCACAGCTGTCCTGAATTTATTTAGTTTGGTGCTTAGGTTGCATAAAAAAGTTTTGTGACTCAGCCTCCATAAATGTTCTAATCAGAAACCTCACTTGACTCAACTGCTGCCTGAAGAACACTATTTGTAAAAAGTCAGGAAAGAAAGGTGGTACAGTTCGCCATTCTGGTTAATAGCTTATTTGCATCATCATAGAATGATTCCAATGAGAAACAGATCTCGTCTAATGACCCAAGCAGGGTCAGCTCTGAGATCAGACCAAGTTCATCAGACCCTCAGACCAGGGAAATCTGTCCAGTCAGATCTTGAGAACCTCTGTGGATGGAGAGGGCACAACCTTTCTGGGCAACCTGCTTCCAGAACCCTTGACTAACCTAATGGTGAAAAAGGTTTTTCCTTGTATCTAGTCAGAACACCGCCTGTCAATTCACCCTGGATTGATACACAGACAAGAGATGGGCTCAAGATTCAGACATTCTCCTTTTTTTCTTTTTTTTTCCCTCGTTTTGATTTTTCAGGCTTATTTGCATTGTTCCCTCAGTATTACTTACCAAACTATTTAGAATTATTTATTGTTTCATTTGGCTGTAGAACAGAAAGGATACCAGTCACTAGTGAACATTTCCTTTCGGGAGGTATTATATGCACAGATGCAGCGAAAGGACTCACCTGAGAAAGCCTTCCATCTTTATACTTCTAATTATTTGGTTTGCATTCCTTTATGCTATTTTCTTCAACTAAATTAAAAAGTGCACCTTTGTGGATTTTACTTACCACTATTTCCTACTGTTCTTTTCAGAACTGTAATTTTTATAATACTTTGCTGTATTTATGTAAAAGTCTGTTTTTCTTCCAAAAGGTGAAGGTGAGGATGTGCTTTCCATAAGGGAAAGTAACACAATTCTGGGACAGCTCTGAGTAGCACTTTCATGGAAAGTAGAGTAGCTAGTGAGAAGCCAAATGTCATTCCCAGCCTCCCACGGCCCAGCTTTTGCTACAGCTGAGTCTCTGCAACTTTTTCAGTTTCAAAGTATAAAAAAAAACAAACAAAAAACCAAAAAGTAGTATCAACATGTATCCACAAACCAAGAAAAAACGTACGTTTCACAGAACCGTGTCCGAGCTACTTAGTGTGCAAAACTCTGAATAAATGCAAAGCTTTATTCATAGCTACCATCCACCAAACTGTACACCAAAAGTACTGAAAGTATATCAAGACTGATTTTAATAAACAAATCCACTGCTTACACTTTGAGATATCATATTAAGACACATTTAGTTGAGTTCCAGCATTTAAAGCACAGGCTTGGATCCCAGCAATTTCACTAACATCTTTGCACACGCCTCAGTTTACACGATTACTTAATGCTGTCCTCAATTAGTCCTTCACCTTGTTGCTAGGAGCTTTTATTGTAAAAACCCTCTCTAAAAAGCTTGCTAGAGCAAGTCTGCAGTACCAAGCACAGACCGAGCCTATTCCCAGGTGGGTAGGAAATGCTTTAAAGTATTGGAGGGCGTAGCCTGGATCTGAAGGAACGGTGCTGTTTGCTCAGCTTGCAGTTATATTGCTGGGACATAGTTATCAGGAATTCTGCTGAGTATCCCAACTTGTCTCACATCTAGCAGTGCTGTCCCTTTTAGATACTCTTCACATCATTTTTGTGTCTGTTTAATTCCTTATTCTCTTTTCCTCTTTTCTTTGCTTGAACATGCCAAAACCTGACTGAAAACAGCAATTCACACTGTGATCCTGGATAAATTACTATACAATTAGCAGCATCACAACGTGAGTTTCAAAATGTTAATGAAATAAAGCTGTTCCTTTAGGAAACTAGATACTTTACACTTTATGATATATGGTGACTCTGAATAGGATTGTGAACAGTTTACGGTGCCAAATATGTATTGTCACTTTTATTAACTATATACTTCATGCCACTGCTGTAGGAAGTGATGCCTGGCTTGACTAAAACAATCTTCTCCTCAGTATCTTCTCTATTCTTTCTAGAAACCATACTGCAGAATTGTTATGATCTGAAAATCAGATATGTGTTCTTCATTATGAGGAGCAGAATAATGCAGTGGACACGACTGGTTTGGGACAGGATGACACGTAGCTCTATGGTTGCAGAGTTCTTTCTGTCATCTTTGCAGACTGATATTCTGTCTCGGGAGGTTTTGCCCTCTACTACTGGACATTTCAGGCAAACATGTAACAATAATAAATCAAGCCCATGAGTTTTAGGTCAATATGCAAAATTAACCTATTTACGGAATGTTCTCTAGATAAGAGATTACTGTTCTTTGCTTTGAAAAGAATTCTGGGTTTAATATGTATTCAACCATTACTTATCTATTATGCTTTGCTTCCTTTTTATTTTCCTTTCATTGAAAATGAGACCTAACTCCTTTAAAATGATTTGGACTTGATCCTAAAACACAAGCACTTCACAGTCCTTTTGAAAATAATAGAGTACAAGAACTTTCGTGACATGGTTTTCATTTCTCTGAGGTGTTTTTGAAACTTTGAGATCAGTTCAGAAGATCCTAAATTGTTATTGTCTGAGACATATTTCTTTCATATTGATCTTTTTGCCTGTCCATGAAATATCCAAAGCATACTAATAGTCTGCTAGATCCTAAATAAGTTCAGATACAGTTCTAGCTACAGAGAATGTTCAGCTAACTGCTAGAAACCAATCTTGTCATTGGTCTTCCACCAGTGTTTTGCATTTTTATTGGTAGGATCCGATTAATTAAAACTTGCCTCTAAATCAATGGAATTGGTTAGGTGCAATATATGAAAGTTTTCAAGTTACTTAAACCTACATGTTTACAGTCTGTTAAGAAACTTCTCCTCCTTTTCAGTAGCTGCTTTCTGAAAACCTTCTGAATTTTGCAAAAGCTTTTAAAATCTTTACAGGCCACAAATATCATTACCTACCAGGCTGGCTCTTGCCGTCCTTTGAAATCCTCTGCTCTCTCCTGTCTTAGATTGTAGATTGTTAGAAAGTACCACTGTCTTTTGCTTCAGAGTTTGCACATCAGCAGAACAGTAGAATTCTTATCCATGACGAGGGCTTCTGTTAAGCTAAACAGCACAGAGAAATACAAGTAACATGTTATACCTCTTAAGCTTTCACAATAAATTTGAAGTCGATTAGCCTGGGAGAAGGCTTAATGTTGCAAACAGTGGTATGGGTTATTCAAGCTAACAAAAATCATAGTAGCATAAATAATAATGGGCTTGGTAAAATTATCAAAAAACCCACTTTTGCTTCAGAATTTTAAGCAATTCTCCTCCTTCTCCTATTGGTAAGAGATTTATATCCTTATAGATGTTTACTTTTCCTCCACTATAAATAGACCATCCCACTAGTACTTAGGTACATATCTCCTTGCTTTACTCTTGAGTTCTATTCTTTGCTCTTGGCATTAATTAATTTGATTTAATTAATCTTCCCAAGATTCATCCTTTATCAGTTCATCTCTTGCCTCTTCCATTATTAGAAGATAGCACTTAATGAGGAAAGAGCCACTAGTCATTTTTTTTACCATCCAGCAAATAAATGAGCATGGCACGGACTTTCCCCCTGAAGGGCACAGCTGCAAAGCCAAGTGGACAATCAATCATACTGGAATTAAATCTGTCTGGAAGGCATTTGAGGCAGCAAGACATCTATGAAAACCTTGAGTGTGACTGACAGCTTTTTCCAATAACTTTGATGGAAGTCTAAATTGAGAAATCTCTTCTCCCATCCTGCAAGAATTTATGAGCAAAATTTATTTTGACCAACCAATATTGGCCTGTATTCAACAGTATATGAGCCCCTTATGTTCCCCTGTAGGCTTCTGCTCATTAGTTAACCTCTGCAGTGGTCATGGCAAGGCTAGATTAGATTTTAATCAAACATTTATGACTGTCTGCTTAGAGCTAGAGACAACCAGGCAATGAAACAGTTATGCTGAGCAATGTACTGATAATGTTCTGGGCATCCCTCAGAAATGCCGAGATGTAGACCGCCTACATATCCTTGGCAATAAGCTCATACACTCAATTTGCAAGAAAATCAAAATCTGGGACCTTGTATCTTTGAAAGAGGGAAAGGAATAGGCTGAAAACCAAGCAAAATACCTTCTGGAAAGAAAAAAAAAAAAANATGCTGCCTTTTCAGGAAGGGTGGCTAAAGCTTCCCACTTGTCTTTCTTCCTGGAGGCAGGAGCAAGAGAAACATCCCATGTCACAAAGTATTCATGAACTTGTCCAACAAATCCATCAAGGCCTGTTTCTTCCCATCCTCACAGTAGATACAAAGCTGATTCCTATTTATTCCTGCAGCCTTTGGGGGCAAAAACCTGGTTTTGACTGGCACCTGTACTAACAGTTGTCCCACAGTAGATCTCCTACATGCATCCAAGGTTCTGTGCTGCTGGTTCTGTTCAGTGCCTGCCAGTGACCCAGAGCCAAAGGACTCGCCTGACATGGAGCACTTCTTGATACCGGTAAACCCTTTTGAGGACTGAAATGGTTTATTCCTCAGTGTCCTCAGCTATACTCTCTACTTAACAGCAGCTTGTTCTGGGGAGCACCCACACTTTGTCACAACCACAAAGACTTTCAAAAACAACCATTTTCATTAATTCAGTTATAACCTACTCTTTCAGGAATTTCATCAACTTGCACAGAGTAAATAAAAGGGATTGTCAGAGGAGCTACTTGTCCTTTCATGACCATCTTGCAAATGCTGATTTCCTCACCAAACCAGTGTTTCTCTCCCAGTGTTCACCTACCTGTGTTCTGTACATTTTAAGATCATCTCAAGACTTGCACAGTGCTGTATCTCTTTTAGATTGTTTTTATTGGCAACTAGTGTATACTACCATGCTCCCATGTGAACAAAATTACAGAGCCCAGACAACTTTTGTGCAGAGTTCCTTTGGCCACAGCTTCTCTGTGGGTTTCATTTGGCAGAAGTGATATCAAGCAGAAGTCTTTCTCTCAGCTTCTGATGTAAACTAAAATACACCTTATAAATAGAAAATACAGGCACTGAGAGCAGCGCCTTTGGGCAAACAGCCACCTTTGGGCTATGGGAAAAATTCAGTTAGATATGATTCATAAATATAATGAATAGAGTGCCATAAACTTGCTTTGCTCTTCACAAACAAAAGCGCATTCTCTGCCTTGAAAAATTAGAAGGGCAGAACCCAGAGGAATAGGGAAAGAAAAACAGGAGGAAAAGAAAAGTGGGAGATTTAAGGTGGAGGAAAAAAAAATATGTCAGCTTGAGTTGTCAGAGTGGAAAGCATAATTTTGACGACCATCAAACGGTGCATAGAGTGAAACACGGGCCTTTGTTAGGCATTGAATCTCTCTGCATCTCACTTCTGACAAGCACCGGGTTTAATTTTGCAAAATTTGAAGTGTAATGCATTTCCAGAAGAAGTTAGTTTGTTCTTTAAGCTCTCGTTTAGTTGAAGGCTCCTATTGATTACAGCTGGAGCTGGATCAAGCTTGTGCTGACTGTGTTCTCCTGGCAGGCTCTCATTTGTAAATACCTTTCATCTCATCCAGCAGCGATAATGATGTGCTTAGATGATGTGGCAGCAATTATTTAGCTGCTGTGTTAGGTTTTCTACTTCATGCTAGCCAAATACCCTAAAGTCAGATCATAGAAAGGGATGCTTACATTTTATTAAATCTTATGATTTCTTCCAAAAAAAATTGTAACAGCTCTGTTGTAGTTTAAGTAGTCATTTCATTCCTCACTGACAAATTTGGAAGCAAAGGACCCTATTCCACTATATTTAGCAAGTCTAAACATGTTACAAATAACCTTATTATCTGATAGTACACCACAAAGGAAAACCCCTCAAAACTTCAATTTTCCGAGGTTTCTGAGCATTTAGTCTACTAACCAAAGATGAAGCAGAAAGAAGGGGGTGGTGTGGGCCTTGGCTACCCTCTGAATGGATTTACACACTGCTTAATGCTGGATAAATAAAGTGTAAATACTGGAAAATAAAGCATGGATCTTGTCAAACGTAAGAACTTAGCAAACAAGGAGCATTAGAAACAGCACTAATAGCAAATAGAGCTGAAGTATCTACTGCCAAGTCAGTGAGAGATCCCACGTCCTGCCTGGCAATCAATCTAAATACATCCTTTCTCCCACTTCATGTGACCTTTTTAGGCCAGCAATGCTGTGTGTTAGTTTAATATTTAAAAACTGGAACTTTACTGGTATTTGGCCTACTTTTTTCTATTTATTTTCTAAACAAATGATAGCCACTCCCTTCTCAAACTAACCTTTTAAGCTTCGCCAAAAGTCTGCGAAGATCACAAGGTATTAAAAAAAACCCAAACCCCCACACGCTCAGGCAAACAAAAGCAGGTTACTGCATCTCACCATCCCGACAGCCCTGCAAGCAGACTGCAGGAATACTCCACTTACTCTAGGAAACACTGCCGAAATCTCATTTTCAGTGAAAAGTGCCAGGATTATGGTAGCACAACATCTATTCTGAGGCAAACCCATGTAACTTCCCAGCCAAAGATGGGGGGGGAGAAGAAAAGACAAAAAAAAAAAANGCTGTCCCAATTGCTACTTCAATTAGATTGCTTAAAGGCAGCTGGGAAGTCAGATCCTTACCCTGAGAGCGGAGTTGATCCCAGTTTTAAGGCAAAGTAATTTTGGAAGAAAAAACAGCTCTCTCTTCCCAAGGAAACTTCTGTTTTTTAAAATGTTAGGTTTTATTTATTACTGGCTCATTGAAGAACAAAGTATTTTTTTGGTGTCTTTTTTCTTTTTTGTTCCCAAACACAGAAAAAAAATGTGGCTAAATCCCAGAAAAATCTTAGTTTGGGGCCAAAAATAATAATAATTTTCAGTTTTGAGATTTTTTTTGTCAAGTTTTTGAAAGAACAACAAATACTTCCCAAGCACCACTCCAACTTACAATCTTCGGTATTCTGCACGCCCTCAACTTCTTTCAGCTATCCTTGTTGTCCATCCCCACTTTGCCCACAGCTCACCACCCATTACAGCCTCCCTCAGGTTCATGTCTTGCTCTCGCCACATCCCCAGGCACACGCAGCCACAGCAGGACATGATCTCCTGCCCTACACAGGGTGTATGGTACCACCTCAGCGCTTAATATTTAGGCATTCTTATAGCATCTCCAATGACACTTTGAATCAGAAAACCAGCAGTTTATTTTAGTGCTAAAATAAAGACATTGGCAGGTACTTACCAGCTCTGCAGTCAAAAAGCGAGGAGCATCGAAAACACCTTGGTGATCTAAGCAAATCACACTGCTAGTCCTGAATTGTACTAAAGCCTTTAATAAACACTACTTCTGGAAATGAAAAGTGGCTATCTTATGCATGTGCCTTGCTTTTTTCACCCTTTCATTTCTTTAGCCTCCCTTCAGTCACCTCTATCTTTTTAACTTTGATGTTCATTTTTCTGCCTTCATAAATATTCATACTGCCTTTGTTTTTTTCTTTTACCTTCAAAGAATAGATATCCTTTTCCCTAGTGGCTCTGCCTCTCTTTCGATCTTGCCTGGCTTTGCCTCTTGTGTCTATTCTCTTTCAAAGAATTTTTAAAACTTCATTTTAAGCCCCTTTCATGTAAAGAATTACATAGGAAATTGGATTTTCCATTTAAGTGTAAAAGGAGAGCCAGCTAATGTGAATTCTTAAGGCAAGACAGAAACAAAAATTTATATGATACTGTTCCTGATAGCTTTGTTAGATTAATACCATATAACACAGCTTGTTTGTAGCACAGTCAAATTGATCTTGCCACAGGATCTTAACTTCTGCACATCCATTTCACTTCACTTTGCTTGAACTGTGCAACCTGAACATTGTGTTTTTCTGTCCCGGCTCTTCCAATCCCCTCCCATCCCTAGGGTATATTTTGGACCAAATCAACTGATGTGTCTTTTTTAAGTACTATTTCCGTAATTTGCTTTTATTGTTCTATCATTCAAAAGTTGTAGAGGGCGTTAAAGTGAATTTCTTTTAACTGTTTCATTTTTTATTTCACAAGATAAAATATAGACCAACTCCAGCCAATTATTATTTGAAAGTAAACAAGTTTTAGATACATTTCTTCAAAACAAGGCATCTGTGGTTACATACAGCAACACGCTAAAAGTATCCCATAGCCATGTAAGAAAAATTCATAACTAAATAATGGCTTCAAAGGCATTTCTGAAGTTGGAACAGCATCAGGAATCTGCTTATTTACGTAGGGAGCTGTGGAGATTGCAGCGTGTTGGTACTGCCAACAGATAGGATGATTAGTGCTAAAAACAATATCATCGTTTAGATAAGCCTTCTGCTTCTGATAGTTGCTTTTGAACTCGACTTGAACTTAAATGTTCTCAGCTTGGGAACTAGAGTTGTAATTCCTAAAACAGTTTATTCAGCCTGAAAAACCTGAAAGAGAATAAGATTTTATTGGTAAAATTGGTCCCTATATCAAATATTTTAAGTCCCCAGTCTTATATCTGAAGTCCCTTATATCTGAACATTCCTTGTCTCTTAAACCAGCAATGTGTGCACTGATGAGCTACGCATTCACTATTGAAAAAAATAATAAATCAGGCTATTGTATTTCGGGCTGGGGCTGGGTATCACTTAGTTTACGCCAAGTGCGTTGGTTTGCCTGCTGTGTAAATTTTGTTCAGTCAATAACTAGCTGCCTTGGCTGTTCAGAAGGACCTGCAGACTCTGGTAGTGCCACACAGGCAGACCAGGTTTTCACTAGACTGCATTCCCCCATTGCAGTACCTTTGCCAGAAACTCCTACATGGAGATGCCTCCCTCGCCATAAGGAGACACTGTGCTTCCTCACAAGAGGAATGCTCTGATTAGGCCTCAAACAGTTGAAGACATGCCAGCTTACAAGTAAAGCTATATTTTCGCAGGAACTGTTTTCTGTGTTGTCTCAGAATAAAAGTTGATTTTTAAAGTGTGCTGTGAAGCACACTTTTTAAGTAGAAGTTTGTGTATTCCTTTGCAGAAGCCCAGCAGCTGCCAGTGTAAGTACTATGAAAAGGTGCACAAAGATTTAATGAGTGATTCTTCAACTTCCTAATTAAAAACCACAAAGAGCTTTCAGGCCTTTATTTTCTTAATATTACAGGTTGCAGCAGTACTATTTTGTTCAGTCAAGCCTAGCTAAAGGAAAATGCTTATGAGGTTTCCAAGGAGAGAAATAAACAAAATGGAAATGAATAGGGAACTTGGAACTTTTAAGTGTATGTAATTAAGAAAAAAAAATACAACCTTCAGATAATTCTGGAAACTATTAGGAGATATTCATAATTCATAACCAGTTGTTTGGTTTTCTTTCAAGCAAGGGGGCAGCTTTACATCAAACACTGACTAGCTTTTCCATTAACTTAAATAAACAAAACAGTATGCTTCAAGTTAAGTGAACATCTTTTTCTTTTTTTTTTTTCTTTTTTAATAACTGAGTGAATTAGAAATAAGAACAAGACATTTACTTTCTAATAGGAAATTAGTTTTCATTCTATTTCTTCATGTTAAAAATACTTTGGAACACTCACAAAAACAATGTTAAGCTGAATTTATGGAAATGTTCCATATCAGTTTTGAAGATGATATGCCAGATGTCGGGGAGAACTCTTTCATCTGCAATAATGAAATAGTTTAATCCACCCTTGTTGTTTTTGAGTATAGTCCAAGTGTATTGGTCATCATGGGTGGGTGATCCTCACTTAGGCAGGCATGAACCAAAAAGCACAAGTTGTTAGACCTCTAGCATAAAGTCACAAAAAAACAACAGCAGGAAATACTCTAATGAAAGTAAAAATAGGCCATTGTAATGTAAATCAAAAAGTTTACCATTATGACAACTCACACTTTGAAGCACTCTGAGACTTGCAGATACATTGCACTGAATTATTGGATTATAGCTTGAAAGCAAGTATGTCTCCATTTATGGCCCCAGCAGAAATAAAGCCAAAAATACAAATTTTAGATTAATATAGATCAATCAAAAACATGGAACATTTTTCTTTGTGATGACCAGGAAGACATAGTTAACATTGTGGTCTTCTGTTGGGAAAAAAAATATTCTTCCCTTTGAGAAAATTTAAACACAAAGACAATACATATTGATACCCATGTTCTTGTTTTAAAAATATATGTTGAAGTAACATTGCATAGGAAATACTATGGTTAAATGCCTTCTGGGAATAGTATTGGTGGCCTTGTATCAAAGTAACATTGTTTTCATATTAGCCATACCCCTTTTATTTGTAATAATCACTTTCATTACTGTATTACTTGAATAGCATTTTATGTGCCACATTCATTTAATTCATTGTGGTTGTGACTGGACAATGAAGTATATCTTTCTATCAGAACACATTCCTACAAGCTGTGTTAAGCCATGGTTTATACTGGTAGGGGCCTGGAAAGGTACAGAGCACAACAGAGGAAGTTGTAATACAGCATTAGACTTTTTAACTTGCCACACTATTTCCAGCAGGAACACCTACTGTGCAGAAGGCACAGGAGCAGAATATGTATTTGGGTGCTGATTCAGGTTAAGCACAGAATTATAGAATGGTTAGAGTTGGAAGGGACCTTAAAGTTCCAACCCCTACCACTAGACCAGGTATACCTTGTCTCTGCTGAAATGCTGTCCTGAATGTAATGGTTATAAATATTGTCTCACGTTAAAGATACAGAAGAAGCCATGTTCAGTTGCATATGGCATCTCAATTTTCAAAGTGGAAAAAAAAAACTCAGAACTAAAAGCCATTTACCTTTTGCAGTGTGATTTAAAGACTGCATAGCATACACTAGAGAAGGAAGGTAGCGTCATAGATGGAGGCAAAGTGGAGGAGAAAGGAAGTAATGCATCAATTCAAAGCTTCATTCATTTCTTTTCCCTTTTCAGCTGCCTGCCACTCCCAAACAAACATGTGGGAGATGTTCTAGTGCTGAAAGCTATGGCTCACTCCTTTATTTAGCTATTCTGTGTGATAAGTCAATTCAGTTTGGACATACCAAAGACAATACATAATTGTGACAAAGTACTGCAGTCCAGACTTGATTATTACAGCTTGATCCCTTGTTGACTCTGTTGAGTAAATAGAAGAAGGATGCTTTTCCTGTACCTTCATATTCACAAAGCCACTGAGGCTGGGTGACTTTCCCAAATTCATGATAGTTGCTATCACTTCTGCAGTCCAAATACAGAAACCACACAAGAAAGTATATGTTGCATTGCATTAGGGTTTAGGGGGTTTTGTACATTTTCTGCATTGATACTTGGCATTACTTTTATTTTGTTGTGCCATGATGTCCAGGAGTACTAAAAGACAAATCCGCAAAGAGCTTGTTTTGCTGTACTTTCAAATTTGAGAGGGGAAATATTTCAGCACACCAAAAGAAGCCGTGCTGTTTTTCACGACAATCTCATTAATTTAAACATTCTACCTCACATATTTACTTAAATGTAGGTCTTGGCTCTTACATATATTTTTCCTGTGCAAACAAGTATTTGTGCAGGTTACCTTCACTAAACTGTGAAAACTTGTTACCAGGGCAATCAGTCCAATACACTTAACATGAAAGGGTCAAAGGAAAATTTAAAAGGGAAAGAGAAAAAAAACAGCAATAAAGAGGAAGTTTATGGGCTGCTGCAGAGTTGTACAGAATTATAGATGCTACCTCATGACACTACTGGATAGTGACTGCACTGTCAGAGTGCAGATCTCTATCTTCACAGGTTTTGGCACTCCAGAAGTGAGAAATTTCTCCAAATATTTAGTGTTTTGGTACCTACTGGCTTGATGTTATGTAATAGATTTTCTGCTGATATTTACCACCATAAAGCACAGCCTCCCAACACCAACGAGTTAAAAGTTGTCTGGGCATCCAGCCCAGATGAATAACATCCCAAATGTTGAAGGAAGTAGCAAGGGAAATAGAAAGGCCTTTGACAGAAATTGTTGATAGCTTGCTAAGGCTGGGGAGGGAACCGGGGAATTTGGAGGTTGCTAATGTTGTTCCTATGTGTAAGAAGGGATCAGGGAGGATCCAGGAAACGACATAGCAGTGAGCTTGGCTCCAGTTGCAAGAACAATATAAGAAGCATAAATAAGAGGCAGAATACTTAATTTATAAAATAAAGTAAGCCCATACTCATGTAAGAACTATAGTGGTCTAATTTCTTCAAGTATTTTACCATCAACTGACTGTTTCTGAAAGACACTAATATAAAATGTCTTACAGGCAGAAAGAAAGCAAGCAAATGAAGTGGACAGAAAGTGAAAGGTTTTACAGAATCCTGAAGTTAAGTAAATAGTCCACATTACCTGCAGTACTGTGGAGATCACTGTATGTCTGATATCAGACTTACTGGTGCCATTGCTTAAGTGGGAGGCAGTGTTTTCAGTTCAGATGAATCTATTACAAAAACAGACCAAGTCATTTTCTGGTCTCACTCACACTGAGAACTCAAAAATTTAAACTGATTAACTAAAATATTTATTGTTTACATTCAAAACAAGTGGAGAACAGCTTCACTGGAGTCAATGACAAGTGCAACTCTGACATCGGTGGAATCATTCTGGGTTTAGATTTGTATAAACCGTCCAGAAGCTGGTCCACTGACACTGCTCAGTGGGGGCAGAAATAAGAATTTGAATCCCATGAAGTCATTTTAAGAACCCTCTTTTTGATCTGGTGGAGTATTCTGTTTACAAGACTGCTTACAGGCCAGAATAGAGAAAGCAGCCTACAAACATTTTATGACTTGAATAGATGAATATATACACAAACAAGGAGAGCATGAAGATGCTGTAGTAAATTGCAGTACGTTGAGAGCCAGTGAGCAGCAAGAAGCTGAGTACTTCAGCCCCAGGAGTATGAAATACTTCTTCAGCTCTGAGTACAATATACAGGTATGAGCTAGAGGAGAAAGGGTTCGAGTGGCTTAAATAAGATGAAGGATTGTATTCATTTTTATTTCTGCAAAAGCTTGAAGGACCGGTGAAATGCATCTCATGAATTTATGTACTTCTCCTAATGATACGAAGAAAGTTACAGAGATTAAGCTGTTGCATAAGTGAGCAAGCAGCATGAGTCAGGGGGTTTGGGAAAAATGAGTCACAGTGTGAAGGGAATGGAGCCAAGTTTGTAGCTCAGAAAGAGAGACAAGGGAAAAATTTATGGATGTAGATAAGAGCCTGACAGAATGGATAGCAGTAGAGAAATAGAAAAACTAACTAGCTCTAAAACAGGGAACCACACACTACATTTAGGGAAAGCTATAGTGAAAAAGCAGCAGGTCAGGCAAAATTTTTGTACACAACTGGTGGTTGAAGCATAGAGCAGGCTGCCAAAGTCAGCAATGGAAGGACATAATTGTGTAAATCACTTCAAGAGGGAGTGTGGGTACATTTTTGGTAAATGAGGGAATCACTGGGTATAGATATTAGTGAGGCTTGTGGAATTAAAACTATGAAATGCAAGTTGACTTATATTTTGAAGGAATACAGGAGCAAGCTCTGCTCCACTCCATGGTTCTCACGTTACTTCTGTAGCACCCTGCAAACTTCAAACAAGAGCCTTTGGAAATCAGAGCTTAACATACAGGCAGTTATCAATATGAAAGCCTTCTTAAATGAACTTTCTAGAATAGCCCTGGAGATTGCTGCAAAAGGCAGTATTTATATAAAGATGAGTCATTGGGGTCTGATGGCCGTATTTACCGTAGTACAGTTGAGGACTTCTATAAACATTTCTGAAAGAGCAGTGTGGCTGATGTGTAATTTAATTGTGAGACCAGTGTCCTTAATTGTAATGTTCCTACCCCTACGTCTTTATTGACTCTGACCCTTTTCATCAATTTAAAATTTTTATATAGTAATAATCATTGCAACTTGATAGAGAACCATACCACCTAACCCATTTTGTGACTGGTAAGGTTTGACTGAGCTCAAATCTGCAGGAAAAACAGGGTGATGTAATTAAAGACTGTGTCATGATGCTTAAACGATCTGAATTCAGACTGTTCAGAGAATCTGAATTTTGTAACTATCAAATCTGCAAGTACTTGACTTTGAAATTGTCACATTCTTTCAGTGTAGTATTTGGGTGTAAAACCTATAAAAATATATATGGAAGTTAAAATATGCAAACAAAAATTCTGTTAGATTTCTATAATTATTAAAAGAACAAATAAATCCCCTAATAAGTTTGCTTTTCAGTGGCCTATTGAAAGACTACAAAATTATTTGAGCTCAATTATCATTGAATTGAGTCATAGAATCGTTTGGATTGGAAGGAACCTTTAAAGGCCATCTAGCCCACCCACCCCTGCCATGAGCAGGAAGAGCTTTGACTAGATCAGGTTGACTCAGAGCCTCATCCAACCTGACCTTGAATGTTTCCAGGGATGGGACATCTGCTGCCTCTCTGGGCAAACTGTACTGCTGTTTCACCACTCTTTGTCAAAACTTTCTGCCCTATCTCTAGTCTACATCTACCCTGGTTTAGTCTAAAGCTATTACCCCCTGTCCTAGTGCAACAGGCCCTGCTAAGAAGTTTGTCCTCATCTTTCTCATAAGCCCTCTCTAAGTACTGAAAACCCACAACAAGGTTTCCCCAGAGCCTTCTCTTCTCCAGGCTGAACAAGCCCTGCTCCCTCAGCCTGTCCTCAGAGGAGAGGTGTTCCAGCCCTCTGATCATTTTTGTGGCCCTCCTCAGGACACGTTCTAACAGGTCCGTGTCTTTCCCGTGCTGAGGGCCCCAGAGCTGGACACAGTGCTCCAGGTCAGGTCTCACCAGAGCAAAGCAGAGGAGTGCAATCACCTCCCTCAGCTTGCTTGCCATGCTTCTTTGGATGCAGCCCAGCAGAGTTAGCCTTGTGGACTGGGAGTGCCCATTGCCAGCTCACGTCCAGCTTTTCATCCACCATTACCCCCAAAGTCCTTCTTGGCAGGGCTGCTCCCAATCCCTTCATCTGCCAGCCTGTATTAATACCTGAGGTTGCCCTGACCCATGGGCAGGACCCTGCACTTGAGCTTCTTGAACCTGATGAGGTTCACACAGGGCCACTTCTCCAGCTTGTCCAGGTCCCTCTAGATGGCATCTTGTCCCTGAGGTGTGTCAGCTGCCCCACACAGCTTGGTGTTTTCTGCAAGCTTGCTGTGGGTGCACTCGATCGTCCTGTCTATGTCATTAAGATAATAAAAAGTACTGGTCCCCTGCGGGACATCACTTGTCACTGATCTCCATTTGGACATTGAGCTGTTGGCTGCTACCTAGATGCAAACATCCCACCAATTCTTCATCCACCAAACAGTCTACACATCAAATCCACACCTCTCCAGTTTAGAGTGAAGGATGTTGTGTGGGACCGTGTCAAAGGCCTTACAGAAATACATATAGATGACATCCATAGTTCTTCCCTTGTCCACTGATATAGCCACTCCATCACAGAAGGCCACTACCTTTGTCAGGCAGGACTTGCCTTTGGTGAAACCCTGCTGGCTGTCTCAAATCACCTCCCTTTTCTTCATGTGCCTCAACACTGCTTCAAGGAGGATCTGTTCCGTGATCTTCGCAGGCACAGAGGTGAGGCTGACAGGTCAGTAGTTTCCAGGGTCCTTCTTTCTACCCTTTTTAAAAATGGGTGCAACGTTTCCCTTTTTCCAGTCACTGGGGACTTTACCTGACTGCCATGACTTTTTATAACATGGAGAGTGAATTGACAGCTACATCAGCCAATTCCCTCAGGACTCTGGGATGTGTCTCATCAGGTCCCATAGACTTCTGTATGTTCAGGTTCCTCAGGTGGTCAAAAACCTGATCTTCTCTTACAGAGGGAGGGATTTTGTGGGTGTGGGAAGAGAGGTTGCCAATGAAGAATGAGGCAAAAAAGTTGAGTAGCTCAACTCAAGTACCTCAACCTTAAAAGCTGAGTACCTCAGCTTTCTCCTCATCTGTTGTTACCAGCTTGCCATTCTTGCTTGTAAGGGAGGATAAGCCTTCTTTGACCTTCCTTTTCTGGCTGACATATCTGTAGAAGCCTTTCTTATTATTCTTTGCATCCCATGCCAAGTTCAGCTCCAGCTGCACCTTGGCCTTCCTGACCCCATCCCTACACAAGCACGCAGTGCCTCCATATTCTTTCCAGGATACCCATCCCTGCTTCCACTGTCTCTGCATCTCTTTTTTGCTCTTTAGTTGGACTAGCAGGTCTCAACTCATATGTGCTAGTCTCTCGCCCTCTTTCCTTGCTTACACCTGAGGATTGAGAGTTCTTGTGCTCTAAGGAAAGCATCCTTAAAGATCTGCTTCCTTGCCCTTGAGGGCATTTTCCCAGGGTGTCCTATTGACTAACTCCTTGAAGAGCTGGAAGTTTGCTTTCCTAACATTCAGGGTCCTGACTTTACTCTTCCCCTGACCCATATCCCTCAGGACTGCAAACTCCACCAGTGCATGGTCAATGCAGCCCAGGCTGCCTCCAATCTTGATGTCACCAATTAGTTCACTTGCATGGGTGACCAACAGGTCTAGTATGCATCCCGTCTGGTGGGGTTGTCTGTTAGCTGGCTTAAGAAGTTATTTTGATGCACTCCAGGAATCTCCTGAATTGCCTACAGCTCACCATGCTACTTTTCAAGCATGTATTGAGGTGGTTAAAGTTCCCCAGGAGGAAGAGAGCCTGTGCATGCAGTGCCTCATGTAGCTGGAGTAAGAAGGTCAGTAAGTTCCCCTTGATTGGGTGACCTGTAGTCCTCTGTAGCAACAAGGTCATAGCTTTCTAGCTGCATGGTGGTTTCCAACTCCTCCTGTTTGTTACCCATGCTGTATGCACTGTTGTAGACACTTGTGCTGTCACCTTCTGAGAGGAACACCCCTTAATTCCTTTGAGGTATTTCACTGGTGTTTCCATCTTGGCTCTTACTATCTCAAGAACCTTTGGCTCATCTCTGTAAGACTTCAAGTGTGGTACAGTGTAGTCAGCATATCTCAGAGCAATAGGCTGCGGGACCTCGCTAGCACCCCATCCCTCTAACCTTGCCAGGTCATGTCACAGCTTGTCACAGACAAGTCTGATATTGTCCCTCTCCTCTGTCAAGCCTAGTTTATAGTTCTGTCAATGAGCCCTACCAGCTTGCGAGCAAAGGCCCTCTTCCCCCTTTGAGAATGGTGAATCCCATCTGACATCTAAATATACCCTCTTTCTATTTAAAAACATTACTCTTCATCCTATAGCTCCACTCCCTGGTAAAATGTCCCTTCTCTGCCTTTCCTGTAGGCCCCCTTTAAATACTGGAGGCTGCAGTAAGGTCTCCCCGGAGCCTTCTATTCTCCAGGCTGAACAACTCCAACTCTCAGCCTGTCCTGACAGGAGGGACTGGGCCCATCTGTTTCTTCCAGTGTGACTGCCTGCAACTGAAAGGAGAGAGGGAAAAATAACCCACGCTCCAGATTCCCTTACTAGCCATCACTTTTGATTGTCCTTGGACTATATGTGGCCTTATCACCACTCACATCAAAGAGCAGTAATTGGAAACATTATGAGGGCCGTACCAGGCTACGAAGTTTCCTAGTGATGTCCTTAATCTGGGCCCCAGGGAGGCAGTAGACTTCCCTAAGAGGAGGGTCTGGCCAGCATATTAGACCCTCTGTTCCTCTCAGAAGGGAGTTGCCCAATACTGTATAGTATAGTGATCTGTGAGAAACTGCTGTTTCAGTGATCAAGACACTGAAGATAACCCAGCTCTGTTTTCAAGTAAGATTGATCTGTTAAAGGATTTAGAGATACCCAGACTATTTCAAGGGAAATTTTCCAACTACACAGGCTTAGGCTGTAACTGGCCAGATCTTAGATCACCAAGATACACAGTGAGTTTAAAAATTAATCTGTATTTTATAGGTTGCGTCCATCAATAATCAAAACTCATTCAAGTTGTTTAACAATTAAATACAAACTTCCAGCTTATCTGCAGTGAACAGCACAACCTTTAAAATGTTAGCTGAGATTAGAAAATACAAAGAAATAAATAAAAGGTAATGTTAAAAAAAATTAATTACTCATTACCAATGTAATTTAAATTGTGTACCTGATCAAACAAATGTAGGTGTAACATCTAGAAATAAAATTTAAACAAAGTTGATGAGGAATGAGTTGTGGTGGGTTTGGGTATAGCTTACAGTATACTTGCTTAAGGTAGATGCTTCAGCTATAGCATCAGTTGCCGAAACACTTATGGAAACAAACTTCATCATGATGACACTAAATTTGGAAGAGGATGCAGAGGAAAGATGCTCAAGAATGAGCTTGTAAAATCACGTTATTTTCTTTCTAGATCTGTTTCTTATACTGCAGTCATCACTGTGGTATCTTGAGTGCTTTCCAGTAGTGCATTAAGCAACACGACAAACATCTGTCACATGTTTGTTCTCTCACCCTCTCTCCAGAGAGACAAGTGTGTGCAGTAGAGTGTCTTGATTTAATTTTTTTTAATTTTTATAAATACACACGCACGTAACACACATTATTAAACATTCGTACTCAAGAGGAAAGGTCAGACAAATTTATCTTGCTCCTAAGATTAAAGCTGGTGAGCATTGTGATGTTCCCACTGGAGTTGCCATCACACATTTGCCCAAAGTCACAGGTGTCTGCAGTAGGCAGAAACCAAAAGTATGGATTCCCAATCCCTTCATCTACTGTTCATACTTAAGTCCAAGGATTTTGTCAATAAAGATCAAGTGGAACAAGATGGTAAAATGTAAGGAAAAACCCATGCTTTGTATAACCACCATCTCATCCCAGTATTACTGCATTTGATACAGACTAAAAACAGGAGGTGATTCAGCTTCCAGATCACATTCACAGAATCAGAGGGCACTGTGCAAGTTATGATAAAGAAGCTAGAAATCTAATGAATTAGAAATACCTGATTTAAAGTAGACAAAGTTCTTAGAATAATGGAGTGAAGACTTGGTAGTTACCAATTTCCATAAAGAGGCGACATAAGTGGGAAAACAATCTAGAAACTTCAGATCAGTTAGATCCTAAAAAGCTACAGATAGACAGTCTGTCCATCCAAGAACTATGAAAAAACACATAAGTGGAAATCCCAAATCAATACTGGCAATGCCAGTGTAAGGTTATACTATTTCATATTGGGAGAGAAGCATGCATGTTCATAAGTAATCAACTCTACCCCTTCCACCTCAGAGAAAAATGAACCTCATCTGCCTTATTCCAAGGAGACCTCCAGCATCGATGTTGCGTCCTTCCTAGGACTTCTACTCCTCTAGGGCTCCAAGAACTCTCAGGACAGTTAGAAAAAAGTGTTTCTTCAATAGAGGGTGATTCAGATCACATCAAGTGCTAACAAGCTTAAGACTTCTCCTTGGCCTCACTTACCAAAAGCATAGAGGCAGAGATCTGTGTAGCAGCTTCACATTGATAAATCCACCAGTGCTTCTTTCCATCCTCCACAAGGGCTGGGCTGCTTCTGGTATCACACCAATACAATTCACATTTGGCACCACTTTTAGCACTGAAATCTTCCAGTTACTTCCTCGCCCTTGTATCAGTCACAACAGTGGACATATCTGTAATTATTGCAATACTAGAGATTTCAGAACTGAATGTTCCAGCACTGAAACCTTTCTAGATGTTTGTTGTTCTCCTCCCACAATATTTTCCTTGAAGCACTTAAGAAACTTGATCTTCAGGCCACCAGCCTTACTCCAACATTATCAATTTCTTTGCATAGATGTGAGCAGAACTGCTGCAAGCACAGCAAACTACTGCCCTTTCCCAGTGAAGGTTAGAGGCTGCTCTCCTGTCCACCTTCACTTCCCACCTTAGACAGTTCAGTAAAGTCCACCAGAAAAAAAAAAAAGGGTTGGAGTTTCCAAAGAACTTCCATCAATACTTCATTCCATACATCTGTTTCCCTAGCCTGCCTAAGGATTCAAGTAGCATCAAAAGCCATCCAGCAAAACCAGCCATGATAGCAAAATGTACCATGCAGATGCAGAATAACAACACTGATAAAGCTCTTCATAAGTCCACCAAGACACCACATACCAATATGTATTTTCATGGCATGTGAAAGAAGGACAGTGCATACAGTCACAGCTAATATGCAACCCAGTTCAGGATCCTTACTTGAGTAATAAACTTAGGAGAGAGCTAAAGGATTCCTTGAAATGAGTCCCAAGAAAAGCTTGTTCTTCTAAACACAAATCTTTGTGGCCATAACATCAAATCTTCCAAGAGTTTTCAAATGAGGCAGCAGCTAGCAGTCAAACACTACTTGAAATAATTGTTTTTCTTTCAAACTGAATTTACCATTGGAAAAATCAAAGATCTTGAGTGCGTAAGCCAATCTAGTTTGCTTCATTTTAACTGAGATAGCTTACTGTTCCATAGAAATTAGGCTAAACAAATCAAGCCATGGATGCAAATGGTAACGTAAGGACTTTGCATTTCAACTAATCCATCTTGAAAGGTAACTAACTAAGTTTACCCATATATGAAGTTCTCAATGATGAAGTAAAATTTCTTTGTTCCAGTACACTCTGGAGGGAAAAAAAAAAATTATTTGAATTGTATGAGTACTATAGCCATTTTATTTTCAACTTATGTAGAAACTAGGACTACATGTAAAGCCCAGTGAAATCCCTGCATAGACTTGCATTGAACTCCACCATGCTTTGGCTCAAGTGTTTAATGATGTGTCAGGTTGGTACAAGGCAGCCAGCTACAGTCCCTGACAAACTTTACACCTGACAATGTGCTTTTCAGCTGTCAGTACAGAACAATGCAGTCAGCAAGTCCTGCATCAAGGCAGCAGCTTTAGGACTGATAGTATGCAGAAATGCAAAGAGCAGGATAACATAAGAGGACTTTATTTTTCCTGTCAGATAAAGAGAAAATATATGTAAAATATTTGGATGTTTGGAGAAAGGGCAAACATTAAGAATTAATTAAAATTGTTGATGGTTTATTTTTTTATTGAATCTTGTGGTCAAAATTGTTTTCATTTGCTATGAGAAAGAATTCATCATTTTTTCCAAAACACCACCCAGAATCTGCCACTGATGATGTTCTAACATCCCCAGTGCCTATACAAATAGAGAGGTCAGCTGAGATTTGTAAACTAAAGATCATAAGTTTTAAGGAATTTGTTTATTCAGCCTAGAGTCTCCAAATTGTGTACAATGCCAAAATTAAAAAGTCCTTTCACTGTTCTGTATCAGATTACAATAAAATCTATCCAACATTTTGGATGTTCAGATGAGAAAGCAAATTGTAATTCCATTTTAAGCAACCTATTTGTCAGCACATGCAGTTTAATTATAATTAAGTACCTCCAGCAGTTATAACGGACAGGCAAAATCAAAATGTTGTTTTTATACTTGTATAAACCCGCATTTAGTGTGAACTAAAAAAGCTGCCTGAATTACACTGAAAAGTATCAGCCTAGTATTTGCATTTTCAGATGTACTGTTCAAATACAAACTGTTTCCAAAGGCTTTAACAGATTGACTGAATTAGGGGAATTTTCATGGGAATGACAAGAGGCAGATCTCTTCCTGATGAAAAGGCCACCACGTACCAAGTTCCAAGTCCCTGTCCAAAGTATGGAGCACAGGAACCATGCAAAAGAGATCACTAAACTCTTTAGTATCAGCAAAATAACACATTTTGACTGATCTCATTCTTGAAAAAAGGCTGAACTACATTTGCTGAAATTTTCCAGAGTAATTCAGCATGCAACAAAAAACCAGCATGGGGAAAAAAAAACAAAACAAAACAAAACAAGTCAAATGATTAAAATATGAGAAAGTTGCAAGAATTTTACAGAAAATTTTATAGTGATAAGTACAAAATAGTAATGATATTTGACAAGTAAAATATGTGATTGTTTAAAATAACCATATCTGAAAACATTTCTAAATGCAATATATCAAAATTAAAAGCTATTAGAAATCTGATAACATTTTATGTCCTGCAAAGGGAATAAGCATTGAGATGACATGTTTGGAGTATATTTGAACTTTGCTGCTTTCACTTATAGGTAGCTTGAAGATGTGTAAAGCATTTCAACAGGCTAAATATCTTAAGTAAAATTTATGACTAAGATTGCATTTGCTTTTTTTTATTTAAAAAAAAAAGATATAGATGAATGTGCAACTGGAACCCATAATTGCAGAGCTGACCAAGTATGTGTGAACTTAAGAGGGTCCTTCAGCTGCCAGTGTCCTCCAGGCTATCAGAAACGAGGGGAACAATGTGTTGGTAAGTGTTGCTTTAGACTAAATATTCTTTCGTTACCTACAGTTGCAGTCTTTATATGGACTATAAAGTGTATAGGTATGCGTACTGTAAAATAGCTATATAACTTTGTAATTAAATTGAATAATCACAATAAGTAATCATCGAACTAGAAACAACATTTTAAACACTTGGAGATGAACCTCACAAGATTAATTTTCCTAATAGTTATTGTGTTAATTGTTTGTATTGGGGCATTGCCTAGTGTTCCAGATACAGCCATAAGTCTACTAGCACAGCAAACTAAAGTGTGCTTTCCCACTGACCTCAGTGAGACTTGCCTCCAGATCTGTAGCACAAAGCACTACCTTCACACAGACCTAATCCCTGCTCTGCAGAGCCCCCATGCACAGTTTGTTTCAGTACTCAGTTTTATGAGTATAAATGAAAGGCATGGAAACTCTGAATGCAGGTATAGGATATTTGCAACTTATAAACCACTATGCTTTATTCTTTGTGCCAGAATAAACTATCAGCACCCTTGGGACCTATACAAGTATAGCATTAAATTAAATCCAAGTGCAGCGTACACACTGCATCTCTCCTATTCCATCTGCATTTGGGGAAGTTATGCAAAAGTGCCATTACTGTGTTTCTTCAGTCCTCCTTTAGCCTTTAACACCTCTTCAATCATGATTTCAATGGATGCATTGCTTTTATAGGCACTCCAACCTTAAGCTTTAGGTTTGTCAGAGATAATAAAAACAACTATGAAACAAGAAAGTCAAGTATATACATCATGAGGTGATGTTTAAGACCATCTCTTTTAAGACACAAGACTGGTTTCATGTAGCCTAGAAGAAACACTTCTTTTTGTCCTCAGCAGAACAGGAATAAGAGAACTTCAGATTTTCCTCTTTTTCTTTTTGTTAGGTATCCTGTATTTGAAAGTGCTTATGAATTTTTTAATTTTTCTTTTTAATCTGTTTCAAAAGGCCTTGAAAAGATTATAGGTAGTCACTGCCTAACAAGAGCTGCAGGAAGGAAACTAAGGAAATTTCAGTACCCATCTAAACTAACTTAAATTTCCGGGCATGACTCCTTCTTTTGGGTTCTAAGCCAGAGACTGTAGAAACCAACCCAAAAATTCTTATCTCTTTCCTAAGAAATGTGGATCAGGCCCTGAACTGTGAATTGGTGTAAACACAGATGTATCTGATTTTTCTGTTTTCTGTGCAAGTGTAGGATGAGTAGTTTGGAATGTAGATAGAGGAGTAGCTTTAATAGGTCATTGATTATTTTTTTTTCATATCTGGGGTTTATCTATATTTTTTAGAGCAGGAAAGGTGTATTACTGCTATGTAATAGCACTTTTAATGTCAAGACCCATGGTACTAACTCTGAGTCTTGTAGGACACATTACAGCACTCAGAAGCAGCAGAATGATACACCCTCATATCTACATATGAATATATTTATGCATCTAAATCTATACATGAAGATGTCTGGAAAGTGAAATTTCCCTTCTCCTATTTAGGTCAACACCAAGAATAACACCTGTGTTACATATTACACTCTGACCTAAATTATAAGTACAACCCTATGCTTAGTACTGTCAGCATTTCAGAATAAAGCCTGTCTTTGGGGATTTTATAACAACTTAGCCAGAAAACGTTCCTTGGGCCAGATCTTGATAGAGGTTCTCCATATGGGAGGAAATGTTTCTCGAATTTGAAAGAAATTTTTCCAGACTATTTTGGCTCCAAGGTAGAGGGAGAAAAGGACTCATTTCTAACAATTGATTGATTTTAATGTAAATTCACTAATCATTTCTGTCTTTTTTGATATTTTTTTATTTGCTTGTTCATATATTGCAAAATATATCTTCTCTGAAACATGGGACTGCAGATAGAATGAATTGCTTTCCAGCATTACTTCAAACAGAAGATTTGGCCAAATTGATTAGATGATGCTTAGCCCTTAGATCTGCATAGAGCTGATGTGCCTAATCCTACAAGGAAAACTCCTGCTCAATTAGAGTTGAATCCCGGAAGCATTTATGTGCATAAATGCAGTGCCTAAGCAGCAGAGCATTGCTCATATGCTTGTATTGTATAATCAGATCGTTAAACAGCAATTTGTAAGAGCTTAGTCCTGTAAAAGTCGAGGATGGAAAAGATCTACCATGCTTCCTATTTTATTCCATTTCTACTTCCAAATTTCTCTCTGCAACGAAAGAGTTACAGCAACATTTGCTACTATACGGATAGCCAGGAATTTTCCAGTGTAAGCCTTTTCATTCAGAAGCATCCAAACCACTCCAATTCTAAGTTTAGTCCCAAACAGTGACTGTAAATTTGACAAAGAAAGGGTTAACTTCTAAAGATTATTTTTTCACTTGATATTAAAACAAACACTTTCCTCATTATTAAAAAAAAAAAAAAAGTCTTGGCCTCTTTTTAAACACATCTATGGTGGAAACAGCTGGAGGTAGGAAACTCAAGATGTGGCATGGATATCGGAAGTGCCTTTCTTTGTTCCAGTGAAAATTGGTCTTATTTGTCTGAGCCTTGAGCCTTTTGAAATCTCACATTGTATACATGTACAGATCATGGCATGAATTTCTTCACCAAACTCAAGCAGGCCACAACTAGAGACAGCTGCTGCACGTACATGCACAATCAGCACTGTGGCATAATAAAAAAACATTTCTCAGATAAAAATAGAGGCAGTATCTCCTCCAGAATGCAAGGAAACCCTTTAAAATGCAGAGAGAAAGAATGGGCTGTTGCAAGTTTTCTATGGTTTGCAGGTGAAAACCCTGCTCCAATGCACATCAGGAATGTTGAAACTTGGAAAGGCAGCCTGCACCACCTCAGACCCAGGGCCAACCTGCAGGGAGAGCTTGTGCAAAGTTAATACTGCCTGAGGTAGCACCAACTTCAGCCAGTCTGATCCCCTTGCTCAGCACCAGAGAGTGCAGCCAGAAGGTGCTGGTGCTGCTGTACAGAAAGCTATGCAGAAGAGGCAGGGAGCAGAACAGGAGCAACGGCAGTCCCTTGGGGGAGCAAGCCTGTTTCTGGGGGAACCCTGTAGAAGCACAACCACCTATCCCTTTTTCAGATTCCCACAGAAAATTTGGACTTTTTCTAATGGAGTTGCAAAGGCTTAGTCCATGGTCAGTGTGCTGCATGTGAATTTTTGGGAAAAAGAACTACAAGCCACATTACTTGTGTGGCTGGCTTCATGTCTGATCAGGAGAAATCTTGGTTGAAAAGTAGAACAAAACATCCTAGGTTTAACCTATATTAAATAAGTACTTTGGAAGTCAATAAAAAAATGAAGTTGGAATGTGTATTGATCTTACTGCCTGGAAGATAATCAGCATAAAACAGATTTTACAAAAGTTACTGAAAGAAAAAAAAAAAAACAACATAAAATAGTATTCCCAGTAATATCCATAGAAGCAGTACCTAGCTCACATAAGCTTTTTTCAGCTTTTAATCAAGCACAGTTAACTTTATCGTTTCTTTGGACATAAGACAGCAACAGTGAACTGCCATGATTCCATTTGAACTATTTTCTCTTTTTTGTAACCCAGACATTGATGAATGCACTCTGCCTCCCTACTGTCACCATCGGTGTGTGAACACTCCTGGTTCCTATTATTGCCAGTGCAATGCCGGTTTCCAGTTAGCATCCAACAACCGCACCTGTGTAGGTAAGAACCTCACTGCATGTATTACACATGAGCTCACTTGGTAGAGAGACAAATACTGACACATGACTTGCCACATTTGAAATTTAAGTATCTTCACCCCAACTTAAAGGAGACCAATTTATAAGACCTACCAGTTGCTGTATCGAGACGTTCTCCTGCAAGTGATCCAAGAAGCACAAGAGGCTTAAAGAATAAATTGGAGCCTTACTGAAAACCTGTTATTTTGTTGGCAGAGCAGGTTTCCGAGGTACATCTAGTTTGGCAACTGGCAGCTTGGAGGTTTATATTAATTATTTAATAAGCTTATATTTAATTATTCTTTCTGTTCTGGTGGATAGCTTTGCTCTATCATTGGCTTTTATTGCTGGTTCACACAACACAAAGGCTGGAACTGGAGACTGGAGGAAGCAATACAATACCTCTGCAGATAAGTGTAATTATCCTCAGCACATCATAAATGTAGTGATGAAAGAAAGCATCTATTAATGTCATGTCTATGAATATCTAGAGAATAATGTTAAAAATTAAAATGAAGGTCACTAAGGAAGTGTGAACCTTTAGAAGCAATTCTCCCTTTAGAAGCAATCCTCCCTTTAGAAGTAAAACACTAAGGGAGGCCTTGCAGTGAAACTTTAGGACTGCTGCAGAGTTTGAAATCATAAGTTTCGTTACAAAAGAATTAAAGCAATAATAAAAAGGTCTGCTGAAGTGCAGAGAGAATTGCCATTTAGAAAAAAAATAAAATCAAGAGATGAGTGATGGAGGTGGTCAGAAGTTCTTTATGGCTATAATATATATCTGTATGTAATACAAGTTTTATATTTAGAAAAATAAGTTTAGGTTTTCCAGCTTCTATCATTACTTCCAAGCATTGCCATATCTTATCCAGTACCCTGACACACTGTAGAGCACTGAAGTGTAAAAGGCATTTCTTGGTTCTCAACAGGTGAGAGGATAAAAAAATTGCACATGGGCAAAACATAACCATGTGACAAGTTGCTTTTCATTTGACCCTTTCCATGGCTCAAATGCAAGCTGTATTCTTTCAAGCGCACTTACAAATGTGTATGACGGCTCCAAGTTTGCCGGGTGCTTCACCAGAACACCACTCCTCTGATTCTTGTTGGCCTCCCAGCCTAATAAGACATACTTAAGTGAAGTAAATATTAAGAAGAAAATTTGTAAATTAATGTTTGATGCATCAAGGCAGACTTTCACATCTGCAACAGTCATCTATCAGAAGTGACACTTGACAGCTGTTCCAATTACATTTGCGTTACAAATTTTGCCTATATTGAAAGTGGGTCAATATTTCTTGGAAGGAAAACAAACAGAATTGTGGTGTTGGCTAGCTCATTTATTCCCTCTGGTAGCATTGTCATGATGTACATTCTTTGCATTATTGCCAGAAAATAAGTAAAAGGAAGAACAGGTTTGTACTCAGTTTTCCCCTATTACCATTCATTTTCAGAACTAGGAGGTTCATCACAGAGGGAGAATTAATATCTTCCTCATTGGCTTAGCTTTTGTTAATGCCTAATCTTAGCTGTCTTTGTCAGTTTTTAGTTCTATCTGTAAATGACTGAGTGTTGCTGACATTTATAAGCATTTGCAAAAACCATGAACTCAAGATATTTTCTTCCAAATGCAGCTCTTTACTAATGGTTATATCTGACAAACACAAATATGAATGGAAAGCATGTAGGGGTGGAATCCAAGGGAAAATGCACTAAAATCTACAGAGTGAATGGCAAAGGAGCAGCAGTTAGTCAACAGCCTCTGAGAAAACAAGTGTTATAGATTCCATGAATGATTGCAGTTATATAAACCTCCCATTAAAAATTGCTTCTCTTCTCATACCACAGTGTTCTCACATAGGTTCTTAGGATGGGCACATCATGGAAAAATCTAGCATGGAAACATACCTTCCCCCAATATGGTCTAGGCCTTAGAGCATTGCAAAACTCTACTGGCCTCAAAGGCTCATGTTATAATTGTAATGGAATTTAAAGGAACAAATTTTAAGAGTAATAAATAGTTCAAATAAATGTTAACCACTGCATGCTGAGAGGTCTTATCAGTATGTGTTCTTTATATCAATTATTTATAGAGACTTGGCATTTCGTACCTGAGAAAAAGACGCTGGAATATGCAGTTTGATAGCCACACTAAACATTTTTGGAAGAATTCATCACACATTAGAATAACTCTCATTCTTGGAAAAATACTCTTTTTCTACATGGAATGTAAAGCATAAATCTGACACTGTTCCAGTGACTGCAGATCTATATTGATGTAGTCAGCTGAGCTTCTGCTAAGCAATAGGCCCAGACTAAGGACTAATCCACTTAATAAGCCTAATTACTAGCTACACAAGATAAAAATCTGTAATTTTTCCTTTCAGACATAAATGAATGTGATGCCAATAATCCATGTGCACAACAGTGTTACAATATACTGGGTTCTTTCATCTGTCAGTGTAATCCAGGATTTGAGTTAAGCAGTGACAGAATCAACTGTGAAGGTAAGCAATTTATTTTTTTTTGTCTTGGAAGACTGCTTTTTGGGTTTTTTAAATTATTTTCCCAGAAGTCCTCCTGTGAACCGAGTGATATAATTCAAGTGGAGCCACATTGTGGGTGCAGTTTGTACCCAAAACCCTCAAGACTTTCTTTTTTTTTTTTTTTTTAATGTTGCAAAGTGCTAATACACACTTAGTAGCTACAGCTGCATTCATGTACACGTAGATGTGTCTCTCTCTTTAACAGTAAGTGCAAAACAGGACAGACATTGCTACATTTCAGATCACAGCTGGGAGGAATAAGGCATCTGAACACTTATTTCACAAACTCACTTGAATTGTGTGTGGTCTACTGCTGATGACCATTAAATGAATCAGAAAGGAATGCAAACCGAAAACAAGTGTAATTTTGTGTGGTGTTAGGCTCCTCTGAAAATAAAACATCAAATTTTTGATTTTAAGTAAGCGACAATTGTGCTTTTGAGGTGCTTTCAAGCCTGTGTATACAAACAGCACGTCTCCTGATGATTATACAATCAACACTTTATTTCCCCTGCCAGAGTCTCCACAGGGGTCCTCTAATCTCCTTTTGGACACATGATGATCTCACCCTTAAAGCCCATATCCTTTCTACCACTCTTTGAGCCAAAGACGTCTTTTTGGTTCACCACTGCCCTCCTAAATCAGCCAGCAAAGCTGTTACAGATGCTCCCTCTCCAAGCTTCTTAAACTGATCCTACTTGCAAGTGAACAGAACTGGGAGCAGCAAATATGTGGCCTCCAAGGACAACCCTGACGTCAAATCAAGAAATTGGCATGAGCCTCAGAGGTAGTAGGAGGGAGCTATGCTGTTTTCCAAGTTGTTCCCTAGTCTTGATAGGTTTCATTTAATTTCTGGTTAATGGCGTTATATATTGTTAAATTCTATTTCATGCTGCACTTCTCTAGTAAGAGATTGACGGTTACACAAGAATAAAAAAGCAAAAGAGAATGGTATACACTGAACATTATTTGAAGATAAAAAAGAGGCCTTCTGCTCTTTTCCATGGAGCTATTCCATTAGGATAGGGCACAAGTTACAAAGACAAATTTTTGCCATAGTAATTAATTTCATGTATGTTTTTTTGCAAAAGTAATCGTATTTTGGAATACTAAAAGTATAAGTTTTTTCAAGAGGTGTTTTCCCAAACCTGTTCTGAAGTCCTATTTAGCTTTTGCTTCCTAAATTCAAAATTCTGATTTTGAAAGACTATTGATAAACTGCAAGTAGAACTAGCCGTTTGCAACTTTGAGGCTTTAAGCAGCACATTTCAGTTTTTTGATAATTTATTCTTAGATGTTAAAAAATAATGACTTTAAACTCTTTGGCTCTCTGCAGACACTGATGAATGCAGAACCTCAAGTTATATGTGTCAATATCAGTGTGTCAACGAACCAGGAAAATTCTCATGTGTCTGCCCTGAAGGATACCAGGTAGTAGGAGGCAGAACATGTCAAGGTAAGTGCCCTCACCTTAGCTGTCTCAACACCACATCATTAGTAACACCGTTTCAGGCAAGACTAAAAATGCTTGCTATCTAAACGTTTATATTTTCTGACAGGATTACCATTATGTTAGCTAAAGATATGTTGGTAAAGCATTTGATGATTAGTTGTGTCTTTTATATTAATTATTATTTGAATCCTTCAGCTCAGACTCTAAGTCCTTGAGATTCCTAGGACAAAATTTCCGTTTTCGCAGCCTTCAGGTATAACTTGTCTTAGACGTCTAGGTAGTGAGTCTAGGTTTCAGAGATAAGTATCTCTGGGGAAAAAAAAATCAGGCTGTTTTTTGCAGATGCTAAACATGACTTGATATCATGTTTCATTTTACAGAGGTTCCTAAATCCAGCCACAGTAGAAAAGAAAGATACGATTCTTCTGAGAACAGGGGGAAAAAATGCAGGACTTGAGCATCTTTGATAATTTCTGTTAAGTAAATAAGTGCAAGAGACATTGCTTATGTAATCCAGAAACCAATGTAACAGTCATTGTTTTTAGAAATAAATAAGTGTGCTAATTATTGGCAGAAGGCATGAAGAAATAGCTCAAATATTATTAATATTTTTATAATATTGAGATTAATTTCTTTTCCTTCTTATGAACAGCTTCTGATCTTGAACATTGTGGGGTCGTTAGTTTGATCTAGGAAAAAAAAAAAAAACAAAAAAAAAAAAAAAAAAAAAACCAACCTGTTTGTGCCTTCCAAAAGATTAAATCTGAATAAATCCTTTCTGTAACTCTGTTAATATCAGGAGACCATACACATACACATACACACTAGTGGGGTTGTGGCACTGCCAGGATAATAGAGCATTAATACAGCACAAGTTTGACAGTCCTCACCTCCCCTCAGGGTTATTTTCCCAGGCAAAAGAAAGGAAGCTCTGCTTTGCACAATAAACAAATTTTCATTATTCCTTTCAAAGCTATTTTAGTTAAAATGTCACCACTAAGTAAGCATTTTAGTTAGACCATGAAACTCAGGCAATTAAAAATGAGAACCTGCAAAAGGCAGGAAATCACAATTCTTCCTCAAAACCATTTCCCTCTGGCAACAAGGTATCTTCTGCTACAAAATCATTCTTTGCTAATTAGACACTTTCCAGTATTTCTACTGTTGCATTATGTATGATTAATATGTATCTTTAGTCAACTGAAAAAATAGACTTAATTAATGCTTAATCAACAAATTTATTGCATTTTTGCATAGAGAAATCCTTTATAGCCAGGCCTCAGAAAAGCAGGTAAAGAACACAAAAACCTGTTGAGTTTCAACAGACAAGGAGGTGGCTTTTTGTCGGTGGCGATTTGAAGGCATTGCTTTTGTAGCAAACTCATTTTCATCTGCTTTGACACAGTCCCTTGTCCTTCCTCCTAGATATAAATGAGTGCGAGACTACTAATGAATGCAGAGAGGATGAAATTTGCTGGAATTACCATGGAGGATTTCGTTGTTACCCAAGAAATCCTTGTCAAGAGCCGTATGTCCTTACATCTGAGAAGTAAGAGAACAGTCTTTTTTTTTCAGGGTCATCCTCAACAAGCAACATGATCAAATACAACAGAAAGCAAGTACCATTTGTTTGCAGCTATCACAGTTTTATCCATTTTTGTTTTTCAGCCGCTGTGTCTGCCCTGTTTCAAATGCCATTTGCCGAGAGCTGCCTTACTCTGTTGTGTACAAATACATGAGCATCCGTTCAGACAGAACAGTGCCCTCTGATATCTTCCAGATTCAGGCAACCACTATTTTCCCTAATACCATTAACACATTCCGGATCAAGTCTGGGAACGAAAATGGAGAATTTTACCTGAGAGTGAGTATTGGTGGGAGTTGGACTGTGGAAAGGGTATATATATTGGCTGGTGCTACCAATGGTGCCTTGCCATTTTGACAAAACCATCAAAAGTTCCCACAAGAGTATCACAGCATCCCAAATTTTATCAGCTTCTTAATACTTCCTTATTAAATGTGCTTGGGTTCCAAGTTTTTGCTTAGAAGTAAAAGCCTTTTACTTCTCTACCTGACAACTGTGAACTGTAAACTGAGAATCAAACTATTTCTTTCAAATGAAAGAACACTACAAAACTAGTAGCAGTCATGAATATTTAGCAATCCTGTGACACTGATGTCAGATACAAATGAGATACCTCTATGCTTTTCACTCCCTGAATCAACACCTCATATATATGTATTTAGGAGAGGTTTATAGAAAGATTACTCATACAGTTACTGCTATTAAATTTCTCATTTTTGTGAAAAAGTAAAGAATAGCTTGGGATGGGGCATGGATTTCTAAAGTGCTACATTCAGGCCAACTTGCAAAGGTTTTTGGTTGAGATATACTTAAACCTTAATTTTCCTGAAGTGATGCAACTATTTTAGAAAACCCCAAAAGTTCAAATTACTTAAAATAGCAGTATTTCCTGTTGGTATAATGAATTTAAATAGATGCATATGAATGAAAGTGTCTATAAATTCTGCTTTTTCAGATATTCTTTTTTGGAAGAAATGCAGTTTTCTTGGACACTTGTAGTATTTAAATTTCTGGGAAATCGTTTTGCTTCTTATGTGGCTTTATGCTCAGTAAAACAGAATCAGCACCAAAAAAAATTAAATCCTAAATATATTAATTGGAAAGCTTTCATTTATGTTTATTTTTCATCAAATCTGAAGATTGGGGGGGGTTTGATAATACATCCAAAAAGCATACCAAGATATGGTGTTGCCTATTTACACCATGTTTCTCCAAAATGGGAACAAGGAGCTACTCATCTGCATCTGACTTGCTCTGGTATAACCTACAATCCAGTGCTTTCCCCTGGATTTATTAACACATCAAAAATCCATACCTGCCACTAAAATGCAAACTGTTGTTTGTGTAAAAGAACAAGATCACCCCAGATCTAGTTTGGGTTAGATCCCAACCTAGTCTTCAGGCTGATTTTCTTTAGACTATCAATTCCAGTTTTCTGTTGCCTCCCAACAAGGAATCACAAGCCTTAAATGAGGAAGCACGTGTTTATTCCTGCCAAGAGACTGCAGTAAACAAAGGCTTACTTAGAAGTTATTCCTATTGTTTTAGTAAAAGTCTGAGCTGGGTCTCAGACAGCAGACAGATTGGACTGATCTTTATACCCTTCTCATTTGACATGGTGAGAAAATATTTGTAATAGGTGAAGGAAGCGATGGGGTTTACCTTTCTGTTACCGTTTGGAAACTATGAAACTGTTCAACAAACTAGCAGCGTGCCACAGAAAAGGCCCATCAGTGTTCCCTGGCAGCACAATCCCAGACTGGGAAAAGAGCTTCAGAGCAGTACAAGAGGGGGATAGCAATAGGCACACCAGTTGCAAAAATTCCCTGTGTTTACAAGGGGAGCACAACTTCTTCTGTACTATGAGCCATGAGATAGTTTCCCTCCACTGAACAAGCTACATCACTGTTAAAGACATCAGGTCTCTCTTGTTTTGTTTATTCTCTATATATTTTAAAAGCTGATAGATGGGGATAAAAAACAAAGTCCATCCTGGGATAGATTACAACTTTTCATGTCCTTTAGGAGAGTCAACATAACCAGGAACAGATTTTGCGGTGCAGTTTATTCCTCCGAGTCCTAGTCAGGTAAAGTTTCCCCTGCAGCAAAGCCAGGTGTGAGATTAGTCATGGCCATTTAAAAATGTTAAAAGAATACTTGCATTGTGTATCTCTGTGCTGAGACAGGATTTTTACAGTGTGGTAACACACAAGCACTCTCTTGATGCAACTAGGGAATCATTTTAGATTTGACTGAATTAAACTTTTTTGTTGTTCTTCCAGCAAACAAGTGCCGTAAGTGCAATGCTTGTACTGGTGAAATCACTATCAGGACCAAGAGAACACATCGTGGATCTGGAGATGCTAACAGTCAACAGTTTGAATTATCGTACAAGCTCGGTGTTAAGATTAACAATAATAGTGGGACCTTACGCATTTTAGTGGTTTTCAGTAACCATTCACCGGCACTTAAAGCAGCCAAAGAATATTATCTTAAAGAAAGCACTTGCTATTTTATTTATAGATTTTGCTCTTTTTTTTTTTTTTTAAGATTTGTTTAGTAAGTTGATATCTTTAATCCACACATTACACCTGTAATTCAAAATTAGTAGATGTGTTCCATAGTATAAGATGGGCATTGTCACTTTCTGTATAAAGATTTAAATCTTTTTTTATTACCTTTCTTGGACTAGATACATACTACGCTTTTGTATGAGAACTGTATGTTCGTACTATCCTGTAAAACTTCACACACCCTTCCTAGCCAACTAGGTCATGCCATTAAAAGGTGATCTTCCGTGTTGTTTTAATTTTAAATTCTAATGCAGCTACACTTACAAAAAGAAAAAAAAATATAATATAAATTATACACAGTAATGGTTATCTGGTAAGCTAAAATATATTTCTTTTCAACTACTTCATAACAAAAGATAACAGTCAATAAATATCTATTTCTGTAGACATTTATGTACTATCAGTTGATTTTTCTAATCTGGGTTGGAGGTAAAATTACATTGTAAGAAATGTTTTGCATTGGATTTTTATATGGAGATTGTGTTAACCATACCATGGAATAACATTCTGCTCTCTCCAAGAAAAATAGACCATAGGAAGGAAATTTTTCCAACAATGAAAGAAACTCCAAATGGAAAAATCACCACACAGGGCACATGCGTCTCTGCTTTCTCCTGAGAACATTGTTGGTAGTTACTAGTTAGAGGGATACAGCATTTTCAGACAGAAGTTAACACGTTATTTTTCCCAAATATTATGTTGCATACTAAGAGTTGAGTGCATTTGCTTATTAAGTTATATCATTTTCATGCACTTGGTCCTATTCCTGTTCTTACAACTCAGATGTATCATGTACAGTGTTCATAAAATTTATTTCTAATTCAAGAACTAATAACATCTTTTGTAATATGTAAAATCTTATTTCTTGTTTAAAATGTAGTAGTTAATCTTTTGATGTACAAAATTTTTAATAAAGATCTCTTACCATATTGTATTTAGTCTTGTGGTAGTGTGCTTTAGGTGGTCAAATTGTCAGCTACTGTGGGACTAGCACATCAAGTTCTGCAGAGTCAGAATGACCCAGACCTCAGTCATTACTCATGTAATATTCTCAATATTACTTCATGAAAGACTCAAACATAATTCCTTTGTAAAAAGAAAAATGTATTACCTACTTAGTTTTAGTTTTTATTGAAATTTAAAAAAGAGAAAACATACCAATATATGCGCATTGCTAGTTAGTTGCTGATTTACAGGAAGGATCCTCTTTCCCACTTAAAATTCATTTTCTGTAGCAAATATTTGTGAATAGTGCATACGCTAGTCACAAAAAAAAACTTTTTGTGGAGCAGACCAGCAGATTAATATCTATTGAGTATGTCAGTCCCCTTCAGTGATTGCTTTTGCTCAAAGAGAAGCTAGGAGCATGGCTGCAGAACTTGGCATCCAGAGGTCCTGCACAGCAAGACAGCAAAAATTCACTCCAGAATATAGCTTAGAATAGGCCACAACAGCTCTGGTTTAGGGTGACACATCCCCCGCACTCAGACAAATTGCAGAGCAATACCCCATTATCCAATGATTGTTCCTTCAGGCAGTTATTTGTGGCTTTAAACAAATACTTCATCTGCCAAAAGGGTCAGAGCACATGGTTGTGGTATAGGCCAAAATAGTGCTGGCACTCAGTAGCATTTTCTTTGCCTGGGGCCCTAGAGCTGTGGGGTGAGACCCCAGGTAGCCTTCATTGCCCTCTGCAGAAAGGAGCTCACCAGTACAAGCCCAGCTGCTTTGTAGAGAGATTTAATCAGTGCTTTCCATGGTGAAAACTCTGATGTGGAGAGTTCAGTCTGTAGGAAGCTCCGTCGTCTCCCCAGAGGGATTCTTCCCCATTCATCATTGCCACAAATCCACTGGTCTGAAAGGCAACTCCTCATCCTGCACACGCACTGAGTAAAATGCCTCTGACCTCCTGCAATTCTTGTCATGAGAAGCACATGCTCACCTCCATGCTTAGTTTGTCAATGAACATTTTCTCCACATAGTCTGTCCTCACAAACAAGCTGTGCCAACTCCCAAGCATCCCACTGTAAGTCCAACATTGGCACTGTTCTTTTACACCAACCTTTAACTTACCAAATTGTGTAATTCAGCATTGCCCATCCTAAGAAACAATTGCTTTTGTTGTTGCGTCTAGGTTTAAAATGGACAGTTTTCTCTTGATAAGTGCCCAGAGGAGGCTGAAGTGGTTTTGCATCCTTCAGTCCTGAGACTTGCAGGGCACAAGGCTGGTTTCCATGGTGAATTAAGCAGCCACAAATCATCCCAAAAATCACCATGCTGACAGTCTCTACCCCAAGGATTTACTTTACCTTCATGCTTTGCCAATAGGTACACCAGTTTCATCACCAGCACTTTAAATCTTCCTTTTAATTCCCTGCTTATCTGACAGTGACCCAAAATTAATCACTGCATATAGAAAAAATAACATTCATATACTTATCAAATGGCATGAACAGCATAGGCTATTGTAGCTTGTACATGTGCCCAAGCCATTTCAGCTCTCTCATTCCTCCACATCTCATTATGTTCATAGACTTGGCTTAACCGATTTCATTTTTTGCACAAACTGTCCTGCCAGCCACCCTGCTCTCCCCATATATTTGCAATATTTAGGTCTATGTAGGACTACTTATGGCCCAAACTAGCCAAGCCAGATGTTATCACGCAGCTTAGAAGCATCGATCCAACTGCTTGCTATGATATTGCTATAGGTTGATTGAGACATGAATGTAGCTGCTGGGTGGGGGCACTGCTTTCCACACACAACATGAATCACAGCACTTCTATGGAAGCGGGGAGCTGAAATAACAGCAGCTCCTCCAAACCAAAACACAAGCAAGCAAGCAGAGCAAGCCAGGGACTACAGCAGGACTGCAGAGAAATTGGAAGGGGGTGGTTGGTCTTGTTTTGGATAGGGGTGCGGTACATGATCAAGTGTGCAAGTGTTCAAAAAAAACCATAATCAAAATGAGAAAATGGTTCAGAGCTGAACAAGGAGAGCTTTTGTACACTGCACTGTGCCAGAAAATCTGTGTGTTGCTAGGAGGGAAACCCACAGGTTAACCTGATTCTCCAAAAAGCAGGGCTTCGTATGTTCCTTGCAAAGCATACGGAACTGCAGCAAACAAGCATTTGACTAGGTATTTGGATTTAAAGGGACGCTGAAATCCCAAAAAATTATATGAGAGTAAAGTGTTTGCTTAGTCTTTGCTCTATCTTACAAGCACGACCATTATCAATAATGCACTTCAGGAAGGATTCTCACATAAATCCCTGTCACTGCTGGAAAAGAATCTAAATCAGGATCACATGCAAAGCTTAATATCTTCTCAAAAACAGAAAACAGGGAGAAAAAGGTAAGAAGCAAAAAAATAGGACCTTGAGTAAACAGAACTTAAGGAAATAGAAACTCAAGTTCATTCACTTTCCCAAGACCACCTGAACAGAGTGCAGTGGGATTATTTTGTTTGGAAGGCTCACAAATGCAAGTTTATTGTTGAATCTGTTTCCATGACTGCAAAGAGTTGCTTATGTTTTGAATGATCATCCATGTTTCTAACTTTATAACTCTCCTATTAAAATATAGAACAGCTGCTGCCCCAGTCAGCTGTTCGGCATATGGAGCCCACCAGGGACAAAGCCCACTGTTAACACAGAGAATTATTTTTAACGCCCTCACATATCTAAACCGCACCATCATCTCAGCAAAATGGCACGTTTCCACACTTCCCAGCTGGGGGAACACCTGCATAATACAAAACTGAACTGTGCTGCATCTGGTACAAAAACCAATTTTATTTCATCTGGCCAGCAGAAAAAGTTATCAGCCCCAGTGAACAGAAACAGGGCAAAAAGTTAACTATGTTTTATATCTGGGGAAAAGCAGATGTCTAGTTAAGATGTTTATACTGCAAACATTTCTGTATATATTAGGAGGAAAGAGAGCTGTTTAATAAAATGGAGCAGGGTTATAGTTGCCAAAGCAAATTTGAAGGACAGCACAACAGCTTTTGTAGCTTTTGTCATTTTTGCATGGGAAAAAAATACAGTCCAATTTTATATTGATACAGACTACATACATTGAACAATTTTTTTTAATTTTTTTTTTTAACAGCAAGTGATCTCAAAGTTAACTCTTTTTAAAGCGTCCCATTCATTGTGTATATTTGCTCAGCGGAAAAAGCTGCAAACATTGTGTCACAACGTTATGACAAAGTAGTATTAAAGGCTTCCCTTGATTTATTCTCTGGTATCTTAGAAAACTCCATGCTACTGGATTAGGGGCGGTGTGGCCAGGACACAGAGCAATGCTTCCTGCAGATCAAAATACTGGATTTAGGTGAGCTCCAGGTTTTGTTTGTAAACACAGTCATGCTGTGTCAGTCACATGCTGTTCCTGCTCTCATTTGAGAGAAAAATTAGTTCTCTTTCTGATCCAGAATCCCAACAGTCCCAGAAGGGACAGAAGCACTCTGTATCTCTGCCCCCTCCCAGAAAAATTTCTGGATAACTTAACATCTCTTAATTTTTATAGAATATTTTTGTAATTTCTACATAGCCACACAGTATATATATATATTAAACATGGGAAACATTCCCACTAAGATGCTTCAGATCAGACTGTTGAAAGTGAAAGGTGCAGCTCTCAGCTAAGCACTTGGGCATCTCCTGCCCTGCAAACACACACTCTGCTACACTTCATTACACAGCTTTAATGAAACATTCTTCCACCTCTCTCCTAATAAGATACCTCCTAAAGCTTCTGGAGTTCTGGTATACAAAAACTCCTCATGCAAAGACATGCACCATCCCCATCTGTACACTCAAAAAAGTACGCAGAAAGATTTGCAAAATTATAGCAGCCTGCCAGCTGAGTTGACAAAAGTAACATATTTATGCTGTTGAACTCTGAAACCACGATCATGAAAGTTACACAGACACCCCGAGGTCTAAATCCTACCGATACCACTCCAGAAACATCTGAACCTGTGACCACCTCCTCTTGAGGGTCACATTTTCTTCTTGCACTTTGAGTGTTTCCGGAGTATCTATGTGCAATATATAGGAATGTTTCCTATACAGAATATACACAACAAACACCCAAGTGGGAAGTCAAAAGAGCGAAATTCTTGCAGGCGGCATGGAAACTAGGAAAACAAACAGATTTTGGAAGCTCAGAGTAAGGGCTGCAGAGGGGAAGCCAACATACCAAAACAGCAGGGTAAAAGGCATTAAAATCAGTAAGTCATCCTCTGAGAAGCTGAGGTTGTATACGAATGAGGAAAATAGAAATGTTCCTGAGATCTGGAAGGTCACACGTAAAAACAAACAAGGCAGGCCAAAGGAGCAACTCGCAAATGCCTGGACTAGCAAACGAAGCCTCTTCCAATCACAGCAGAAGCAACTTCCCAGGAGGCCGATGGGGCCAAGGCATGACCCACACATCAGGGGAACTAGCAACAAAGATAATACCATGGCAGAAAAATGAAGTGAAGCTTTCTATCATGTTCCTGGATGACTAATTTGGCAACACCACCATGCCAGAGCTGATCTTACAAGGAACAGACCAACGGACCTGTATCAAAGTAAGAAGTTGCTGGAAGAGGTGGAACAGCATATTATGCTCATGATATCCAGTTGTTCAGGTAAAGATTAGCATCCTCTTGAAAACAGGGCCTTTACAGTGCTCTGAATGTTGAGGAAAAAATGCCAAATAAAACTAAAGGGGATAAATGTAAAGCAATGCACATGGAGGAAAAGTTATCCCAGCTTTATTTGAACAGTGAAGGCCCCTGAACAACTTCTCAGGAGAATGGTGTCAAGGTTACAACAGACAATTTAAAGGAAAACACAGCTCCAGAAAGCACACCAAAAAGGAAAAGGGAGGTAGCCTGCACAAAGCATTTCAATGCTGCATCCATCACTTGCATTGGTGACTTTTTTTGTGTGGTTGCCATAGTTAGCCCATGGTGAACTGCCAGCACCAGGTTTGGTGATCATCCGTCACACTCAGCTCAGCAGTGGTCACAAAAGCATTAAAGCAAACTCCATGAGCAGCAAATGCTTGCAAAAAAAATCAGGTTCCAGGGAGAAAAATGTAACATCTGCCCAATATAAAGGCACTGCCTGGGGGAAGGTAGCAGAAACTAGATCATTGCAAATAATAGCATTTCTAGGAAAGCCATTTCTGGACACTTATTAGATGGGAATTGATCTTTGAAATGATTCAAACCCTGAGGCTGAAGTTTGCATTTGCTGCTTTTTCTTCCCATAATGAACCAGGTTCTAGACAATTTTACAAGCCAGGGTCAGTCTAAAGACCATCTCCCAATATTTAGTAGGGCTGTTTTGTTTCATGAGAGCTTTAAAAACTGACAAAGGTAGGTAGGCAGTGGAAAACATGAAGCAACACGCTGAGTGCTTACTGCGAGGCTGGTGATTTTGTACTAGAAACCAAATCATGAGGATCAAAATAGTAACATGAAACTTTAATGGGGTCAGAAGATTTCTGCCTTTGCCCTGGTATGCTAAAGAGGGAAGACCTAAATTATACAGTGAACCACTCCAATAATGCGCTAAAATTTCATGGACAATCAAGCAATAGTTTCTTCTAATATATCACAAAAGGGCACAGTTTCTTCTGTTTTCTGCAAACAGAGCAGATCAAGCTGACATGTGCATATGTCTTGCTGCAAGCCAGACTCGTGTATCATTTTCCCCACTAGTGCTGGGAAGCATCAGAGTGAAACCGCAGTGAAACCCTTGCAAGAACATCACATTTTGAGAGCCCAATCCACCTCCAAGCAAGCAGGCTAGGGTTCAGCTCCCTGCTTTTGTCGCAAAGCTTCCCCCTATCCAACCACTCATTTTTCCCCCTGCTATATAGCAGAGGCGTTGCTGGCTGTTACAATTTCTATTACACCAGGTTGAAAGCTGCCCTGTTCCATCACAAGTAAACAACCTTCAGGAACATGTTTCCTTAATCAGTTTAAGAATTTTTCCTCCTCCATTTCTGAAGTTGACAGAAATTAAGAGGCCACAGTGACATTCTTGTGAAACCTTAACTTACACTTTCCACAAAGGTTGTGTACATACAAGTATAGAGAAAAGCTAGAGATACCACATTCACATCATGGCAAAGATGAAAATAAAAGTCTCCTGAAAGATTATGCACACATACACGTTACAGATGTATGATACATACATGCACTGCTTATATGTTAAGAAAAGAGCATCCAACCAGTGCCAACATTCCACTCAAATCTACCTGCCTGCAAAGTACCAACATAATTAAAACACATCTCTACACTGGCAGCTTGTTGGCACAGCCTTCTCCTACCATAAAATTAGCATTTAAGTCACTATTTATCTTGACATAATTTATCGGTTGTACCTAGGCCAGAATCCCTAAAGCAGGCTATTTTCATATGTTAGGTCCAATAGCTCGGTATGTCTTACTCTTTGCTGTACTCTGGGAAATGGTATAAGTTCTAACCAGCTTAGGAAAAACCAAATACATAAAATTTCCAGAATCTGGCTTTAAGCATCTATTACCCAGTTTCCAAGATACTCGGTCTGAGCACTAAGTGCCTGAGGCATATTTTGGAGGGGGTCAAGCACCCCCAGCCCACTCCAACCCATCTTTAACCTGCCTCTTCAATGAGCTTTGGGTAGCATCCCAATGCATCCTCCACCGCAGCTATATCAGCATCCAATTCTTCCACTGCTGTGACATTGCCACAGAGATATTTTTCATCTCTGGATGGACTTACACAAATTTGCATGCACTCAGACACTTGGGATCAAGGCTTTTACTCTGGTTACTCTCTTGACCACCATCACCCAAGCTGAAAACACTGTGCATTCATGAGAAGAACAGTATCTAACTGTTTAGAAAGATCAGCCTAGCTTGGAAAATTAGAGAGTGCTTTCAAGCAGTGGAGGATATTTGGTGGCAGGGGGTAAAGGGTGTGCTTTCTCACACCACCGGCCCCAAAAATCCCCCAATCAGCTACGCAGCCTGGGGTATTTCAACAGTTGTCCTCAGCAGACACTTCCTGAGGTTGCCTGGAGTCTCAAAAAGGATGTAAAATATTTGTAGTAATTCCCTGAACAAACCCAAGAGGCTTCCTCGAAGCAGAGTCCTCAGCTCTGTTGACTTGCGTTTTTAAAAGGTAATATAAATTCCACTTACACTGGTTTGTTTTGATGTTGAAAATTGGTCTCCATAGACATGGTTGAAATCATGCCCTGAAGCCCCGAGGCTGGAGCCAACAACCACACAGACCTTCGCCAGTGCAGAGCTGAGGAGGTTTTAAAGGTGTAAATGCCATCCTGCCCGCAACAGCAGGACCAGGAGAGTGCAGAGGAGACTGGGCAGGGACAGGCTGCTCCACCACAGAGGAAAAAGCCATGGCTGTGGCCACCCAGGCACTAGGAGAGGTCCATGGGGTGCCCCCCACACTCAGAGCCCTGTCCCACTGTCACGCATTTCCTTCACCAGGCACAGGCAAGGGGGCAAAGAGCCCCACAGAACCCATAGGAAGCCCAAAGGAAATGTAATTTTTTTTATTTTTAAAACCTCATTGCTGTGCAGAAGCTCCCTTGAAGGCTGACACACAGCTAGGATGATGGTGGTGTTTGCCAAGCAGAAACAGCAATAAAAAGAAATAAGGGTGAGACAAACAGGGGGAATATATGGAGAAACAACAAGTGGAGGTTTTTATATGGAAATTTATATCAAGGGTAACATTCCTGTCTAACACAAGCGTTTTAATACTTCCGGATGCAAGCCTCAAGCCAAAATCCAGTGAGGTCTGATGCTACAATAGTATTTAAGTTCAGGGATGCTGAACGTTTTGCAAGAGCTGCAGGTTTTGTCAGTGCCAAAACCCATCCAGAGCAGCAACAAAAAAGCCTTTAATTCTCCCCCAAACAACCCCACTTCAATGTCCCAGCATGAAGCAACCACAAAGCAGAAATGAGTCCTGACGCGCCAAATTGTCCAACTTGATTTGAATATTGGGATGCACAGACTGCTGCAAAACCTGCTTGCCCCATCCCAATTTAGGGGCGGGGGGGGGGGGGGTGGAAAGAGACAAAAAGCAAGAGATGACCTATATTTGAGAAAGGATTACTTTTATTAAGCTGTTTTCTTTACCCTTCCAGCTCTAACACTACTTCTGCCATCTGCCTCCACCACACTGCGGGTGGTGCCGCAGCCCTCACTACCACCACAAAGCCCAGGCAGAAAGCAGCCGTCGAGGATTTCCCTGAAAGGCGGGCTCAGTTTCGAGTAAAGCACGGGATTGTTCTGCCGAAGGGGATATCAAGCTGAGATCAAACCAGAAGACACGTTCCCCAGGTCAGCAACGCAGCAAGCGTGAGCTCACACGAGCGATAAACTGTTCAGAACAACTTGTCCCAGAGACACTGCTGCTCCTCTACCGCTGCCAAGGCCCGTTTCTGCTTGGTTTATGCACTATGCCAATTCCTCCCATATAAGATTAAGCTGCCTTGAGGCAATTTCAACTTACACATCTGATATTTTGAGCATTTTCTATGCTCTGCAGCTCAGGAGCCGGCACAGCCCATGTACCGCCACTTCCCCTTTTCACCTCGCGTCACCCTTGCAAAGGCATTCATTCCCATTCAAGTGCTAACACACCTTTTGTCGCATTTTGAAATATTGAAGGGAGAATTCAGGGAAATCATAAAATCACTAAAGAGCAGAACTGAGCCACCAGTGCTATACAGTTCAACTCTGAAGGAGCATCAACCTGATAGCAAAGCATATAGAATCTGTTTTCTTAGACACGTCCATCACACCAAAGAATAGTTTCCCCGTTTTGAGCCCATTCTGGGTTTATTAAATCCCATTAGTTTATTACAAGTATCAATAACATATCCTAGAAATAAATGAGCTTGTAAGCCTGAAAGCTTAGTTTCAAGACCACCCTGGGCGGTTCCAAGTTAAAAAGGTAGATACCAAGTGAAAAAAAAATCAATAATCTAAAAAGTCTCCAAATTCCTTATTCGTTTACTTATCCAACTACACATGAATAATTTCAGTCTAGCACAGGCCTGTTCAGGTGCCAGATCTTGTTAGCAAGTTTGCTCTGTGAAAGGCAAATGTACAGTTGAACTTGGATGCCATGCAAGCATCAGCCAGCTATTAGCATAAGTCGCTAAACAATTTTTCCAAAAATTAAATTAAATGCCAAGTTCAGTGTCTGTGGTTGTTGCTGGTTACTGCTGTGAGGAAAATAGTTACTAATACACAACTGGTTGGGCTAAAACTCTAAATACAATTAAAATGCTATATTTACCTAGCCAGAACAGTAACTCTATTTTATGGTGATTCTGCATTAAATCCAATTTCTATATGCACTAACAAGATAGGCAGATCTAAAGGGACACTTGTGACCACAGTAACCATGATCATCATGATTCAGCTCACACACTGAAAAAAAAAATTAAAATTTGCAGGTGCATCTCCAAAGCCATTGGTTAAACCATTCAGATGAAATGCGATTGTGTAACAAAGTAAACTCTAAGCATGGCAGTGGAAAAGCAGGGAAGGAAGGAAACTTCCTGAGGGTTTGGCATTATTCTTATTAGTGATGGCTGAACTCATTTTGCCTCATTTCCAATCTAGTCAGATATTCAAATAAAACTTGAACACCATCTGTTCGCCACAATCCAGGTACAACAAAGACTGGAGACCAGAAATCACAAAGGTAGCAACAGTTATGCACAGATTTTGCCCATACATTCAGTTTGTATCAGGTCTGGGATCCACGAGAAAGGCTATTGTCTACCTGTAACACAGAAAAAGCTTCCTCTAAATGCAAAAAAGTTTGTAACTGAATCAGGGAATTTTTTTTTTAAATAATATATTCACAAGGAAAAAGAAATTACATGAAAATTTAGCGACTGTAATCAAGCCCTCCATGAAAAGAGTCTGTGCTCAGGTCTCTGGACTAGCAAGGCAGAAAGCACCTCCTTCACAGCAACTGGTGAGGAACAGTTTGCAAAACATTTGCCTGCACTACAATTATCAGATCATTAGTTTACTCCCTAACATCTCCAGTGTTTTATCATTAAATTTAAAAAAAAAAAAAAGAGGAAAAAAAAAAAAAAAAAAAAAGCAGTTTATCGCATTTGTGAAGCTCTCAGAAATCAAGCCACCTGCTTTAGCTTTTTTAGAAGGTTGGCAAAACCAGGAACATTAAAATTCCATATGCAGGATCACCACTTCAGTAAATCAACTCAATAAAATAACCAAAAAAAAGCAAAAAGAATCTAAAGCAAACTTAATTGTGATAACTGAGCTTAATGATGTTATACAGTGAAGCTCATAACAACAAATCACAACTGAAGTTTTCTTTCACAGTATTATTTAGGGCAGGTCTCACTCCACCTAATTCAGACAATAGAAACATGCACATTTTCATTTAGTACAGGAAAATCTGTTGGGAACAGGAGGGCTGAGTAAGCGTATCCGTAATTAAGTTGGTTTGGAGGCACAGTCATGATGCAAGTTTGTGCACTAATACTTGGTTTCCCTTCTCAAACATTTGTGTTCCTAATTTTGAAACCAAAATTCGCACATTTCCCAAACAAGAATAAATCTGTGCAAGCCTTTGCTTTGACGTTTGCTCAGCTTTGAGACCAAACTCTATCCCAGCCAAAATTAGCATCACTAGGCACACAGGGTGCCCCATCCTGCCATCAGCAACACAAGTCGGGTGACACACAAGTGGGCTCCTACCAGCCCCCAGCTTCCCTCAAGCATTTCAGGATGGCAGCATGTGTCCTGCCAAGCTATGAGGGTCAGGCTAGGAGATGTCATCACCAGTTGCCTGATCATCGAAGAGAAATCCCCTCCAGCAAGCATTAATTGACATTACCCGTCCAGTAAAAGGCGGATGCTGAACAGAGACCCCAAATTGTCACAGATACATCCTCAGCAGAATTGTACTGCAATCTGCAAAAGCATATTCCTTCCTGCATGTAAGTAAGGCACAGGAGCCACTGGTGCTCAGGGCCAGCCCTGGCCAGAGATCCCACTGCAGAGGCCAACAATCCCCAAGTCTTGCAGAGTCAGCCAAGAAATTCAGTTTTATTCCAGCTCAGCCGCTCAAGGCGAGAGGCTCACAACATCACAGACCCTTCCCAGGGTCAAAAAAAAATCAGCCCTAGCCTCGAAATTTTGGGGAATGGCAAGCCAAACTCCTTTTCAGAGCACAAAGCAGAGGGAAGAGAGGATTTTTTTTGCATCATTTTATCTGCACAGCCCCCGTAAAGGCTGTGTGCATGCTGGTGCCCATCAGCATCTTGCACTGTACCACTGCTATATGTAGAAATTTCTATGCATATAGCCATTGCCAGCCAGGCGTCATAGCCTCAGCAGAGTCTGCAGAAAGTAAAACAGCTCAAAAAAGAGCTAAAACTCATGCAACTAAGGTTTCAGAAAATGCTGATTATAGTGTATTTGGGAAACATTTTGCAGCTGTGCAATTAAATCCTTTAACACAACATATACCTGCAAAGGCAAGACTACAGAAGTAACTTGGATTTTTACATTTCCTTTTGCACACTTGGCCACAAAAAAAAAACTCCCCATGTGACTCCTGGAAGGAAGCTCATATGCACACATGGGTGATGTGAATGGGTAATGGTAACAGCCAGGCTATAAAATACATGACCAGGAGATGGGTCTACATGGCACAAGCTTTTGATAAAGCAGGATAAAGCTTTTATTAGTGTACTTTTACAATGACTTTTCTCAAGAGTAAAAGTATCAGACCAAAGCACCTTCAGGAAGAAAATATAAGAGGCTTCCAGATGACAGCTTGTTTGTCGATCATGGCAGGGGCAGAATTACATCTGTTTGAGGATTTTGCAAGTAGAAACTACCCGACAACTGCTTGGAATTGGAAAAAATAGGCGTAATCCTAAAGGAAAAGAAATCACTGAGAAGATTAAGTAAACAAGAGCACATAGCTAACACAATAATCTGAATACTGCTGCCCTGAGTTTGTGTGTTTATACATGCCTGTACACCCAGAATCATTTTAGTATCTTGAAAAAGACGGCAACAATTAAAAATCATTTAATAAGTGGGGGTTTTCAGAATTAGGGTGTAACCTCTGAAACCAAAGACAAAGTGATAGAATATCACCCATCCTGGGAATAATATGCTGAGAGTTGTTGATAAAGACAGTCCAGTGACGCAGAACTAAAAGTCAGAGCATACCAATGAGAAATTCCTGTTTTTCCTTTAGATGCTCTTTACACCCACTACACAAAGCATTACAAATAACTTATAAAGGTTAAATTTGGGGTGCTCTTAGGACAGGGCAACAACTGAAAGAAACTAAGGGTCCAAATAAACAGTATAAAGTTAAGTGAGATAAATTCAGAAGTAGAAGCTGAATCACTGAACTGGTAACAGGTAAGGAGCCAATGCCTTCTACCATGAGCTGAAATATTCCCCCTTCCTCTGCTGCTTTGATTCCTGCAGCTGGCATTACCCTACTAAAAATTTTACATGTTATTCTATGCATTTCAGGTCCCAAAACACAGTTGACAACATACTCATAAGGGTATCTGCTACCTAAAACTATTAACATACATCACTATTCTATTGCTACTTTTACTAACAATGTTGGCATTTTTCAAGCTAGTTGCAACTTGTGTAAGTAACCATAGAAATTAAATGCCACATACCTAATACCTTTGCTAATCTTTCTTTCAACAATGCAACATGCAAGTATAAATACAGTGAGCGTTGATAGGATTTATAACTGGGTTCTGACTATAAATCATATTTTTAGCAGCCTTAGAAAATTTTTATTGCCTTTTTTCATCCTTTATTTTGTAGGACTATGTGCTATCTCCTCTGATCAGCGGGACCTACGTCAAGGTGTAGCTCTTACTACATCCCTCAAAAGAATACAGGTTTTGTTTTCCCCTACGCAAAACCCCAAAAATTACCATAAACATTTAGGGATTCCAAGGAGTCATTTTGAAGAAATGAGTTTATTTTGAGTCTATCATATTTGTGTTCATGGTAAAATTTGAAAGCTCTGTACAAAGGGCTTGACCCAGCCCTACCAAAATCTATGACATATGTCACAGCAAGATGACAGAGCCAACACACTGGAAACAGATGAAGGACATGGCATGGGTTGACAAAGTGCTCGGTCATTAGCTCTTAATTTAAGCTTAGACCTCCTTTAAAGGGCAAGTTAGTGAGAAGAGCAAACAAACCCACATCAACGACCACATCCACACAGTTCCCAACTCCTATTTATAGTTTTACTTTGAAATTAAAGAGAAAAATGCAAATCATCGTGCCAAGGGGGAAAGCAAGGGAATGGATACAATCCATAGGACTGTGAGCTTTAAGGCTGCTACCTTATTTCAAGCGTGCTGTCCACCACACTTGCAGCACTGCCGCAAGTTCCAGTTTTGTCAATGTTCAACTTTTGACAAAGTTTCAAAGAATTTTTCCTTGAGTTTTAGACAGCAAAAATAAAATGGCTGAGATGTTTTAATTATCGGCAAGTTGTAGGCAAGTGATCATCTCCTCTTCTTTTTCCCATTTTCACATTGCATCCTCAAAAACTCCTTAGAGACTACAGAGGCCTTTCTGCATGGACCACCATCAACTTTGAGCCTTACAAGAGCTTTCTTTGCTCGTGGGGATAGAGGCCCAATTAATCACTGTCTTGTCTTTTTATTCTCTTATTTGAAAATGCTTTTTAAAATTAAAACACATTAAAAAAGTTAAAAGAAAGCACAGCCAATAGCTATTTCAAAATGTTATATCCACAGCTAAATAATGACTAGCTTTTCAGCAATAGATTCAAAAAGTTCCAAATTTACCTTTTTGATTATTTTTGTGCCAGCACCTGACTCACCACAGATCAATTACACTTCGCCTTCAAATCACGCATCTTTACCCCATGCTCCATTGCCAATTTGAGCCACATCATCAATCCTTATTGCTGCCTTCCTCCCTCTCTTCATCTTAATTATCATCTCTCTTACTTACCCATTCAGTGTGCTAACCCCCAAAACAAAGCCTCTCACCATTGTCTTGCCCCAAAACAGGCAACAGCCCTGCAAGGGGCTGTAGGACAGGTGCAAACCCCAATCCCACAGCCATACTCCCAAGCAAATTAGTGGTCAAAGGGATTTTAATCAGGCAAATAATCCTCACATGACAGCAAGAGACAGACCACATTTCTCCCTAACAGAAATAGGAAAGCAGCAAAGGATGTACATCAGGCTTCAAAGTTATAGTTGTTCTAAAATTTGTCAAAGATTTAAGGCAACAATGAGTGCAGTCACACTAGTTTATGGGTCACCACACAGGAAAATCCCAGACAATACTGGGTTTGTTCTTTCAAAATGCATAAAAACGTATTTATCTTATTTTACATGCATTTTCTTTGCATTATGTCCTGGATCACACAGCTACTTGCCCATCGAACAATGATCTTTCCTTTGTTTTAGAAACGCCCTTCCCCAAATGATGCCCACCCTCAGTCTGCCACTGTCATTCGTTCATTTTTCAGCACTAGGCAAGTAATTCAGGGCCTTAGATCACTTCAGACCTACTTGCATTCCTTAGTGTTTATCATAATTCCTATCATAATAATTTAAAATTACACCTTCAGTTCTTCACAGCCAAAGGTCTGCGTGGCCTCATAGGTTGTTATAGAGGGGCCTTGAGCAGTGCTCAGTCCTCAGATGGGATTTTTGGGGAGAGTTTACAAGAGTACAAATCATTTTAACTTGGGCACCCAAAATCCAAATGAACAGTAAACTAGCACACACATCTGGAAGCTTTGTGCATTACATTTCTCTTTAAACTAACTGAAGAGCAAGGTCACAGAAGTCATTGTGGCATTAGAAGTGGTGCTAATTCAGTTTTGAAAACATGTATCTAAGAATCGTGCCATACGGCCAGAGTGCTTTTGTGTTTATTTTTGTTAAACTTTCTCTGTTTTGTTAAGAATACAGCATTGAACACTCAGACCTGACATAAACCACAGACTCAATGGCTCTTCAGCCACTCTGCACTCCCACTGTACACACAGAAAGGAGGGAACACTGTTTCTTGTAAATTTGTAAAAGTAATCATTTTTGTAGACTTTTCCTTCAAGTAATATTTTTTTTCTTTTCTGTGCCACTCATTTATCCCCGTAAATTAAAAAATGCCCATGAATGTTTTGTTCGATAACACTGAATAGCCAAGCTGGAGATTTATCTCAAGGGTTACAGAACTATGAAGTAACATGTAATGAAAAACAAAGCCTTGTTTTCTATTATTCCACAAATATTCAGTCTATCTCTTGAAGTTTCTAAGCAAGTTGTGGAGTTGTTGTGTGGGCAGAAGCTGTGCTCTGTGGGCATCACTATAAGATAGTAGGAGCCCAGCCTGGAGTGCAACAGGGGAAGCATCTCCCTTGGTCAGCTAACCAGTGCCATCGTATGGCAGAAGACAAAATAGAGAAAGACGCACGAAATAACTCATTTTAGGATCTTCCTCTGTCCAGGGAGCTTGCTGCAAACGTGGGCAAAGTAGCCTCAATTTCTTCACAACAGAAAGGTCAGGGCATGATGAAATCCCTCTAAGGGTCTCCCACAAATATTCCAATAATGGCTTATAGCACAAGGATTAGTCTCCAGGATGAAAATGAGATGTATCACACTGCTATGAAGGAAACATATCATTATCCAGCGAACTGTTTAAAAACACTAACTCTCACTGTGGTAGCCCATCCCTCTGATTTTCTAGTGAAGCCAAAGACCATTAAGTGACACATCTTAAGGAAAGAGAAATTTTGTTGTCAGAAGAGGTAACTCTTAAAGCCTTTTACTGAGCTCTGCAACGCAGCCTCACAGCCGGGACTTGGGGTAATGAAGTGACTTCTAGGCACAAACAATAGCACTGTCTGAGACCTACAAGGCCACAGCTGCAGTGCTTTGGTGGGTGCTCTCTACTCCTGCTTGCAGGGATTTCTTTAAGAAAAGACTTTTTCTCTCAATATTGTTTCTCCAACCTCACCAGCTGCTACCCCAGCTAAAGGGGACAGCTCTCACACGCACACTCACGCCTAGTGGCACTCACCTAGCTTTTACAAATTACATTTATGATTTCTCCTCAGTTTACAACATTCCTCCTTTTTCCAACCCAAGTGCCCTCATTTATGACAACACAACAAATAAGGAACAAGTGCTTTAGGTCCACCTACTCATTCCTTTCCTGTGTCCAGCCCCATAAGCATCCCACAGCTTCCCAGCACAACCCTCAGCCCCAGCTTGATACCCACCTTCAAAGCATATTTACCACTTAAAAAAAAAAAAAACCAAAACAAAATAAAACCAAAACCAAACAAAATCCCAACAACAACCCAAGCATTTACTTCAAAAGCATTATACAGATACTTAAAAGAAATATTTGCAGAATCTCAAATGTTACACCAAACAGGCCTATGCATTTAGTAAGCAAATATACATGTATACAAGCAGGACCCCATGTGGTACCACTGTCTGTCCCAGACACTGACCTGAAATATTGCTGTTTCCAGGGAAGCTGGTGAAGGAGAAAGCAGATCAATAAAAAGTGGCATAAAATAGGAAGGTAACTCTTTGGAGAGAAAAGACTTTTTTAAAGGGCATAATTTTCATTTAAGCAGCGGATGGAAATACACATTAATACAATCTTGCAGCATGTGCAGATAATGATTTTAGAAGAACCTGAACTTTAATTAATTAAATTAAATGAACTGAGGTGCCTTCAACTGCCAAAGGACCCAAATCCACAATTCTCAGAAACTATTACAGCTCTACTTCATTGTGTGGCCAAAGATGTTAAACTTTCTTGAAAGAAGAATTACAAACCATGTCTTTATTACTATTATTAGACGGCTTTCTATCAGCATATGTAACAATTTCTGTCAGCAGCAGACAGGCACCCCCCATCATCCTGCAGAACTGCTCTTACAAGCTCATATTAATATGTTTTAATCAAAGCTTGTGCATAATGACAAAGTTCCTTCATCCGAATACACAAGTTTTCAGTAGAGACCCTCAGTTTTAAAGACTGCTCTCACCCTCTGCATGTCCTGAGCCCATTTCTAACCTGCCAGAAAACTACTTAAGACACAGTGGTTTATGTTTTTTCACATACAGCACAACTTAAAACTGTCTATTGGAAACACATCACTTCCCATACACCAGCAGACATCTTGGTTGAAAACAGGTTGCTGAACATAAGATGGTTTTATTCACAACTTCATACAACGATAAGAAAAAGGAGAGCCCAGGCAAACACAAAGGAATTGCACTCCACTTGTTCAAGTGAGGAACCTGTCTTCTTTTTGTTGTTTTGTCTGGTTTGTTTTCTACCATAACTAGCAAAAAAAAAAAAAAAA
>VXBW01006208.1:777909-815998 GCA_013400375.1 Thinocorus orbignyianus
CTTACTGCACCGCGCCCCGCCCCCTCGCCGCTACGGCAGCCAATGGGGTGGCGGTTGCTGGGGGGGTGTCGCTCCTTTCCCTTCCTCTCCAGGAGCGCTATGGCTGCCGCCGGGGTCTGTGGCCGCGCAGCGGTCGGTAGCTGTGTCGCGGCGCCGTGGTGTCGTCGCCGTCTGCGGCTGGGGCCGCCGGTGCCCGTTCGCCGAGCTGCCGCGGAGGCCGGGCCCGGCCGGGCGGTGACGGTGGATGTGGGGGGCAGGTGAGGGGCAGGGGATACCCGCGGCCTCTGGCTCGGTGGCAGGCGCTGCCCGGGGGGCGGTGGGTTGAAGAGGCGTGAGGGCAGATGGCGGGCGCTGTTCCTACCTGTTCATAGGGGGCAAGCGAAGAGCAGGGGCTTCCACTCCTGATGGGGCTGCGGGTCTTTGCTTTAGGGGGGAAGACGCAGGGCATTTGAGGCAAAAGCCGGTTAAAGTTGAGGGGATTTGGTCACTTCTGGTCAAAGAGTCTTAATTTGCATAGCTAATGAGGGTATTTAAGTCTAATGTGGAATGTAGCCGACGTTCGGTGTAGTGGGTGCTATAGGTGAATGCAGAAACTGCTGGAAAGTTTATTTGAATTTGCCACGAGTAACAAGTTACTTCTTTCCAATAGAAAGATGGAACTGTCTTCTGGAAAACTTGCTAGGTTTGCTGATGGATCTGCTGTTGTTCAGGTAAAAAAAAAAAAAATTAAAAATTGTGCAACTTCATAATTTCTGGATCTTAACAGTCGTTATTAGGACATTAGTCTATTAGAAGGATACGGAGCCTCAAGTGGTGGTTTAATCCCCAATGAATATGCAGCTGTCTGTTTTGCAGGGAAAAAACTTGCTTGGCAAGCAAAAATAATGGTGTGAAGGATGGGTGTATGTTTTCTGCAAAGAATATTCTTAAGTTTTATTTTGTGAATAAGTTTAGGACTTCAGATAGTATTTTGGTTGCAGATAATTTCAATTATTTTTTCAGCTTAATTCAATTTTATGTTTTTTTCTTGGTTCAGCTGGGTGATACAGCAGTGATGGTGACAGCAGTCAGTAAAACTAAGCCTTCTGCATCTCAGTTTATGCCATTAGTGGTAAGTACTAACAACAAAACTAGTTCTGTGATCATCAGTGACAGTCTTAGCAGTAGTAATCATTACAGAGTGGAGTTCAAGATGCTCAGGGGAATGGGGAATGCAGGTAGCAGACAGCAGTCCCTGGACTTCAAAGTAAAACGACTAGACCCATGGATGAGGGATGAAGCATGTGTAGCTTGACTTTAGCAAGGCTTTCCACAAAAGCCTTGTGAACTTTGCTGTGTCATCCACGTTCAGATGTTATATTTTGGATGTGTGGAAAACTAGTTGGATTATGAGACTTGAAGTGTTGTGGTTTTTAAAGGTAAGTGCTGTACCTTGAGGCTGAATAATAGCAAGTTCCTCAAGGGTCTGTTTTGGGTGATAGCATGTTTCAGACTTGTATTGGTGACCTAGAATTCCTGCTCACAAAATTTGCAGACGATGCCAGACTTGGGGGTGCAGAGGATAGGCTCAAAAGCCAGGCTGTCATCTGGAGGGGAGGATCTAGGGCCTGGAGGAATGGGCTGACAGGAACCATGTGGAATTTTATGAGGACAACACAAAGCCCTGATCTTGGAGTGCACTAAGGCCCTGCAGCAGTTCAGGCTGAGGACTGACTCTCGGCAGTCCATATAGGAGGAGAGGGTCCATTTGGGCATCAGGATAGAGCCTTAAATCATATAATCTAAATTCAGATTTGACCTTGCTATGAATAGGAAATTGGACTATAGACCTTATGAGGTGTCCCTACTAACCTGAATGATCCTGTGGCTCTGAAACCAGTAACCTGTTGTCTTTAGAAATCCTTGTTTTGTTTTTAAAAGGTTGACTATCGTCAGAAAGCTGCAGCAGCAGGAAGAATTCCTACAAACTATCTAAGAAGAGAACTTGGTTCTGCTGATAAAGAAATTCTTACGAGCAGAGTAATAGGTAGGCTGAAACATTTTACTTACAATGCATTTTAAATACTTGGCAATATCCTCATGAATGTTTGAAAAGACAGTAATTTCTAACGGCTGTTCGCAGACTTGATTGTTTCTGCAGGGATGTCAGAAGGAAACAAACTTGTAGTTTCTTGTTTATCAGTATTGATTTTTAAAATACTGTATCAAGTGGGGCTGTGTACCTATCCCTTTATGTATAAGCCTGGACATTCTACCTGCGGAGGCGTTACTTCTGCAGTCACCCAGCTCTGCAGAGGTGGAAGAGACAACAAGCCAAACTCTGAAATTCCAAGAGGCAGGCTTACTGACTGGGATCTACTTATTCTCTCCCTCTTGATTCTGCTTGAAAAGTCATCTCTATCCTGGCTATCTGTATTTGTGAATAAGATAATACCTTGAAATTCAACATCTATATAAAACTTAAGTCAAATATATCAGCATCTTAAGGCAACAATTAAAAGAATCGGGAGAGGTAACAGCCTATAAGGCCTTGGCTGTCACACCGTCCTATATGCTTCAAACTGAAATTAAAAAGTTAGCAAGAAGACTACACATCATGGAAATAATGTGGCAATTTGAACATATCTACTTTTGTTGCTTTTCTCTGATTGAAGACTGTCCCTTCATTGAAAATCTCTCTAGTGAAATAGTATTTAATAGAATATTTCTATCCTAAAGGATAGAAGACTTTTGGATGCCTTTACCTTGCGTTACCTGATAGTATGTTCACTCAAATACCCCTTATATTACTCTGAGTCCTGCTGAAATTTTAGAGCTGATTACATTTCATGCTGAATTTCTGTCTGAGTTCTCTGTCTTTTCCTTTTTGTTTGGCTCTTTCATTTAAACCATTTTGTCAGTTTCTTGTGGGGTTATTACAAGACAAACTGCATACTGGCTACTGAAAACCAATTACTTCTTAGACTTTGAATATTTCTTTTGCAGATCGATCAATCAGACCACTCTTTCCTGTAGGCTATTTTTATGATACACAGGTAGGTCATGCTCACTATCCTTAACTATACTTTCACAATGGAGAACATAGGTACAGCCCATGAAAATTTCATACTATACAGGCACTGTTTGAAGAAAAGCAGTTTTCATTAGCAACCAGGAGGGATCTGCACTTAGAAGAACAGCCTATTAGTGTAATACTGCTTTTTATTCAGTTTTGTCATCTCCTTGTATTATGTTACTTTTATTATAAGCTAGGTTTGAAATTTTGTTGTAAAGATACAGGAACAAAACTCAAATGTTACCTGTACAACTGAGGAAAGAGGCTAGTAGTGTATGTTATATGATACGATACAATATTTTACGTTAGTGGGGGGTTTGTGGGCTTTCTAGTTTAAATACCTGAAGAAATTTTCATTTGCAGTATAGGCTTGTATAAATATGTGGGATGTTTTATTTTGTTGTCCTTAGCTTTGTATGACAGCTATTAAAAATGTATAGGTCAAAACTATTCATTGTCTTTTATCTTATGCCAGATCCTTTGTAATCTTTTAGCAGTAGATGGTGTCAATGATCCTGATGTTCTAGCAGTTAATGGAGGTAAGAGCACTGATGGAAAAACACTGCTTGGGTGTGATTTATTATCATCCAGTTTTTCTAATCCTGATTTTTATCTCTGCATTCTAGCTTCTGCAGCACTGGCGTTATCTGATATCCCATGGAATGGTCCTATTGGTAGGTAGATGTTTTGAAATGATGGGCAATTTTAAAATGATGAAAGGCTTAGACCACAGTTCATGCTTTTTTTTTTTTTCTTTAACGAGAATCTGAATTTGAAGTCTATCTTTTGTTTCAAGTTGAATTGTTGAAAATAATTTTATAATAGATATAATTATTGCACTTCAAAACATTATTTTTCCTGGGGTCTAAATGTACTTCTGGCAGGATTAATAATGCAGAAATAGTATAGTATAGTGACCAAAATGTTACTTTTTTTTTTATTTAGAGAAGTTTGGTCCTGAAAGGCATTGTTTATAAAATAGATGGATAAGAATATTTTTTGCTCCAGGAGCTTGACAAGAGCTTTATATCATTGTGAAGGTTTTATGGTGAGAGAAACAACCTAGCCAAGAGCAAATATTTGGCAGTATTTTCCTTTTACCTGCCTCTTTTCTAGAAAAGATGTGCTCAAACGACTGGGGGAAAAAAAAAAAAACAAACCAACAATGGACTTACAGCTTTATGTATAATACTACTTGCCATCATATGCCCTACCCAGTAATACTGCCCGAAAGAAATTCAAAAATAGATAGTTTTGCCTGACAGATTTGTTTTTAATATATAGCTAACAGGCCGATATCTTAAAACAAATCTTTAGCTTTCATCATTGTTTTAGATGTATAATTCTCCAAGTAAAATGATGCCTTGAAGAACTTCTTATAAGAATAGTAATTTCCTGGAGTTTCTTTATAGGTGCTGTGAGGGTAGGACTGGTTGATGGGGAAACTGTTATCAATCCAACCCGAAAACAGATGTCTTCTAGTGCTTTAAATCTAATTGTTGCTGCAGCTCCTCAAAACCAAGTCGGTAAGCAGGTTACTTGTTAATATCTGTTGCACGTTTGAAAATCAAGTAGAAGCCTCTTTGCAGGTGTTTTCTTAATCTTTACAATTTGTGTTTTTACCCAATAGTAGGAATAAACAACAGTGATAGGTTAGGTAACTATTGGTTAGCTAAAGTAAATTTATGAAGTTTCATCTATTTCCGCAATTGAGTTAGATTGCTATTGAACAATAAAATAGCAATTTCCTTTATTTTTAACTTTCCACGGATAGTTATGTTGGAAGCAACTGCTGAGAATATATTGCAACAAGACTTCTGTCATGCCATCAAAGTTGGGGTGAAGCATACACAGCAAATAATTCAAGGAATTCAGCAACTAGTGAAAGAACGAGGTGTTGTCAAGAGAACTGTTCAGAAGTTGTTTGTTGCTCCTGAAGAGATTGTGGAATGTGCGAAGAAGTAAGTTCAGAACAAATAACTTGGATCTGAATTCTGTTAAGTAACTCAAAATGCTTATTTAACAATTAATTTGATTTGATGAGCTCTGATAAAATAGTCTGGGGGTTTTGTTTAACAGAATACCATGTTTTGAATGTTACTTGCTGTGTTTTCTGTAGAAACTTAGGAATATGGCCTTCAGCTTTCTTGTTTTATACCTCAGTAAGAAGGACAGGACAAAACAAATAACCAGAAAGTTCCTGTGCTGCTCTAGAGGAATGGTGACAAGAGGAGTCAGGACGTGTTGGCTTGTGTGAGCTTTGCTGTGGAAATGATAATTAATTTCAGAGAGGTTGCAGAAGAGCTGGAGGAAGGGGAAGGACAGCTGGAGCTAGCGATGTTTATAAATGTCAGTCTGGTGCTTTCATGCTGCTAAAGAAAATAAAATATTTAGTCCTTAAAAGAAACTAATTATATAAGGTGTTTTTTTTTAAGCTGTGTTTTCAAAAATTTATTTTTTCTCTTCCAAAAGACTTGCTTTTAACAAGATCTATGCAGTGTTCACAGATTCTAGCCACGATAAAGTAAGTAATCAGTTCAAACATTATATAATTGTTTTTTAATTAATATTGCAATGAAAGTGTAGTAAGACTTAGTTCTTTGTACTAATGTTAATAAAGACTCTTTGTCTGCCTATATTTTCAATAGTAATGATAAATTACTCTGTAAATTCTTATCTACCAGAATATTTACTTGCAGCATGTTATTGATCTTTGCATTTGTGTTACAATCCTGTTTCTTATCCCTTGAGTTTTACATAATTTTAAAGCAAACAAAAACCCAGTGACCCACACCTCTCTTGTTATTCTGCCCTGTAAAGTTAACTGGTTGCAAATCCTATGTTCTAGATTTCTAGAGATGAAGCAATTAACAAAATAAGACTTGAAACAGAAGAACAACTGAAAGGTATTATTTTCTTCTTAATGTTTAGAGAGTGCTTAAACAGAACTGGCCCTACTTAGAGTTTCAGTGTGCTCTTTGTTGCCCGGGCTGTTCTTGTAAAAGTTCCATAAAATTAGTTTTCCAACTTGATGGAATTTCTTTTTTTTTTATACCCAGAAAAGTTTCCAGAGGCTGAGCCTTATGAAATTATGGAATCTTTCAATGTGGTTTCAAAGGATATTTTTAGAAATCTTGTTCTGACTGAATATCGAAGGTAAGTATATCAAACTCCTAGTGAATAATATTTCTGTTAACTTCTTATCCAAGACTACAGTTTCATTGGTCTCATAATTTTTGCTTTAAACTTTAGGTGTGATGGGAGAGATTTGACTTCCCTCAGAGATATTAGATGTGAAGTGGACATGTTTAAAATGCTTCATGGATCAGCCTTGTTTCAGAGAGGTCAAACACAGGTAGTATCTTTACATGTCAGAAATGATAGTTTATGGTAAGCTGGAAGATTTGTATCTTTCATTTAAACACAAAGTTTCCTTTTTCTTCCCATTCAAATAGCAATAACTAAAAAACAGCTTAGACTTAATTAAAAATGTATCTGAGTCCGTTAAGGCAGTAAACAGCTTGACTCTTTGCTACATGAAGGGTACAGATGCTAGGATGACAATGTAAGTATATGTGCCAAAAAAGAGTCTGGTAAGTCTGGTGTCTTCAGACTTTCTGAAGAATGTCTAGCAACCAAAGTTAGATGCTGTAAGGATTCTCCTTGTTCAGTTCAAGTTGGCAGATTTGGGGCATTTTTGGTTGGCTGGGTTTTTGTCTTGTGGAGAGGTGATTTGAGAAGCAAGCTTTCCAGTTCAGGGTGGCTTAAAGTAAAGTTGTCATACCTTGTTCGTCCTTCTACGTAGACATTTGTGTTCAAGGTGCTTGTTGAAACAGAAGCTTCTGATGTAAAACATGATCTTGTTTGCTTTTAGAAAAATGGATGCCTTGGTTAATAGGTCATTGGTATGTAGGTCAGTGCTAAATCGTATATGTAATGAGAAATTTTTTAAAAGGAACTTCATATGTAACCTGGACTAAATTGGGAAATTGTACAAAAAAAAAAAAATTTACATTAAGGAAATTTTTTTTTTTCCTCTTTGCTGAAAGCATCAGATGTTGGGTGGCTTGAACTAAGATTGTGCATGGGATTTGGTCTCCTGTATTTTTGTAGCTCATTTTTGTAGAAGGCTGTCAGCCATTGTGCTGACTTGTTACAGGGTACGTGGGCAGCTGCAAACAGTGATTCTTTCCTCAGTGTTGTCCCCTTGTATCCCACTAAAAAGAATGCATTCTGCAAGTCCATGTGGTTAATGGGCTTGCTGTTTTGTGCAGCAGTGTGACTGCATCTGGGCCCTGTTTCTTCCATTTCTTAGTAAACAAACTGTTCTGGGCTCCTACCAGGTTAAGAAGTGTTAAATTAGTATTTTAAAATGTGATTCCTTGTAAGATTGTATAATCTGTGCAGACTATGAATAAGCTTGTGCAATGAAGGGGAGGGGAAAAAAGTTTGCAGGAGTGGTGGGTGATGGCATCGCATTTGTTGTTGAAATTATGCTTTCTGATTCTTCATAACCTGTAAAAGCTGTGAAACATGGAAGTGTTTAAGAGCAGTTTACTTTCCCTCTGTCTTATTCTAGGTTCTCTGTACAGTGACATTTGACTCTATAGAATCAAGCGTAAAATCAGATCTGATCTCAACAGCAGTGAGGTATGTATATGTTTTGGTGTTTTATTAGTGGCAATAAAAGAGAGTGAGCATTTAAGCACATTTGATACATGTGTCAAAGCTCATGGAACTTTTATGTGTGTGTCTGTATTCATGAGGGCTGAAAAATGTGTAAAATCAGACTTTGAAGTGACCTATCTTCAAGAAAGCTTGGCAGGTTTTTTTTTTAAGATGACATTAATTCTATAGGCACGCATGTGAAATTTCAGAGTGTTACATGTAACAGTCTGGTTTTGAGAGAAAGAAAACAACCAGTTACTCTTGATACTGTGGAACTATGTCCATTTATCAAGTCTTCAATAAAAAAATTGAAGATTAATTCTCTCTTTGTTTCAAATATTCATCATCATGCTTAGAACTTGATATGTTTTCTACTTATTTAATCAGTTTTTCACAAGTTTTGAAGTTTTGGTCAATAGGTTGGATGCAGGGAGCCCATGAAGTGCTGTTCTATTTGTCAACTTTGGTTCCAAGGGGGAAAGAGAAAAAAGAGAAAAGGCTGATTCCATTAGGGCAACACCCCTCCTCCCCAGTTTTGTGCCTATCTAAATATTCTGATTTTGACTCAGAAATGTTCAGAGGGTGAAAATATGTGTTCTTTTTTGATGGAGTAACAAAAATTTGACTTAAGAGTTAGCAAGCAAATCCTTGTGCGACTAATATTCTATTGCTGCGAGCTAACTTGTTAGGGAGAGAACTTCTTTCCCTTAAAGGCACTGCAGTTCAGTGGTCTTACCCCACATTTTAGTGTGTCAGCTTTCTTTTAGTTAAATTTTTGTCCTAGAGGTGTTTGTCCATATTCTGTAACTTTTATATTCTTGGAAATCAGTTTGTGTTATTACTTAATTAGTTTTAATTAGCAGTCATTAGGTTGCTTCATGAATGAGAGATTGCCTCTGTATCAAACTACAGGCAAGTCTTGACTTGAAGTAACTTTCTTTAGAGCTAAGCTTGTTTGTATTTATGGCTAAGAGTCAAGTCTTTGTGGTACTTGGGTAACTTTTTTGAGCGCAGATCTTTTTTTATTTAATCAAGAGCTATTTTATGGTTACAGAAACTTTAAATTTTCCTTCTGAGTGCTTGCAGTTCTGTGTCCTTACTGCACCGGTAAGATGCTGGTGTTCTTGAAGTTTTATTCTTTTGTTGTTTTTTTTTCCTTCACACACACCAAAACCAGCGTAAGGAGCTGATAGGGCCTATCCTATTCTAAACAGCTAGGGAAACTGTTTTAATAATGATTAACATATGAGGTTTTTTCTTTGACTATGCTTTTAAATTTGTTTGCTACCTAGAAAACCTTAGGAAAAACAGCAAATCTATTGAGATGTTGTTTTTGCTGGGTCTATTTGTAAACACAACTGAATGTAATTGTGTGTATTACCTATTGTAAGTAAGACTTGTTTGGTTGCTCTTTTTTGACATGGTCTTGTTTTTGATTTAATAGTGGAATAAAAGATAAAAACTTCATGCTGCATTATGAGGTGAGCATTTTACTGTGTCACAGCTTTCTGCATGATTCACAGAAGAGCTTCATGTCTTGCTTTTAAAGGTGAAGTTGATCACTTCCAGAGACATAAATTTCCTCTAAATTTGCTGAAATTTCTAATTCCTATGTGAATTTATACAGCTGTTTATGAACAAAAGTGCTGGTTTCCTAAAAAGCCCTTGATAATTCGTAAACTGCCATTTCATACAACCTTTTTAATACCTTAACATTATGTTATCCCCTTGAGAATGGGTTATTACTGAAAGCAGGATTAAACTGCTCTATTCTTTTTACTAAACTCCATTAGTATTTTCAGCTGACATACTACACCAATAGTTAATAAGTGCTTTTACATCTTGTGTTTCTTGTAGCCTTTGGAACTTCCCTAAAGTATTCTGTACAGGCAACAGATATATCTTGTTCTGTTATCTCTATGACAGAAACAAGATTTCTGATATGTTGCTTGACAAGTTTAATTGGAGTGAGTTTGTTTTGTTGTTTTTTAACTATCTTGCAACTGCTTTATTCTCCTGTTCTGTGCAAGTAAAAAATTTACTAAACGCTACTTAACCCTGTCCTGGTTTGCCAGCTAAGTCACATGTGGTGGTTGGTTGGTTTATTTATTTTTTTTATATTGAGATGCACAAAACTTAAAAGATTTTTTTAAAATATTCATTAATTTTCTGTATACTCATTTTTTTTTTTTACTTCATAGTTTCCTCCTTATGCAACTAATGAGATTGGCAAAGTTACTGGTATGAACAGAAGAGAACTTGGACATGGTAAGCTCAGACTAGAGAAGTCTCACACTGTAAGTTCTAATATTTTGTCTGATTGTTTTTATTTATGGATTGCTTGGTGGTTGGTTTTGGTTTGTTTTGTTTTTTTTAAACAGGTGCACTAGCAGAAAGAGCTTTGAAACCAATTATTCCCCAGGATTTTCCATTCACAATACGAGTTACTTCTGAAGTCTTAGAGTCAAATGGTATTACTGTTTTCTTATTTTAAACTAATTTTCATTTTAGTGACTAAATTTGTTTCTTAAAAAGAGCTTGAGTTTAACAAACTTGATTTGCAGGCACTTTAGGTAATAGGTTTTATTTTTAACTTTCTTATTCAGGGGATAGAGCTATCAAGATTTACTTAAACCAAAAAGATATATATGGTCATGAGCAATGGACTTTCTTTCCATTTGCCTAACAGCACAGGTATTAGTATGAGATGCAAATATAAATTCTGAGTTTAAGAAAATGGTATTTGGGGGTGTTTTTATGCTACAGAATGAGGGAGAATAAATTAGCATGTATTGAGACCCTTTCTCCAGTGTTTAATCACAGCTGATACCCTCACTGATTTAGAGGTAACTTCTCTTGGCTGCCTCTATTTGTTCTTTCCCATCTCCCCAGTTTGAGAGAGAGCTATCCATTTCGCCTTCCTACAGGCTTTCCTCAGGGACAATAAACTCCATGAGTGTCCACCTCCTATTTCCTAGCACCGTAGGTGGGTAGGAAAAGGATTTAGTGGAGATAAGGAAGGAGTCCCATTTGCAGCTTTTTTTGGTATTGATATCATGAAAGATTCAAGCTGTATTACCCATTTATTGTTAAAAATACTTCTACTTGTGGTTATTTATTGCAGTATATGTGTTGCTGCACAGTATCTTCTAGCTAGTAGCAAGTTAATTTGTCAAACTGGCATTGAACAGTATCACTAGTAGGTTTTGTTCAAAATACTTCTGACCACTGTTTAATACTTTTTTTTTTTCTTCCTATAATCCCACTCTGTAGGGTCATCTTCAATGGCTTCTGCATGTGGTGGAAGTTTGGCATTAATGGATGCAGGTACAAAATATGGCACTTAAAAGATAAACTACATGTGTTAATGTGTTACAGGATTTGGAAATGACGAAAGGTTATAAAAATGTGTTTTTATTTACAACTATTAGGAGTTCCAGTATCAAATGCAGTGGCAGGTGTAGCAATAGGTCTCATTACCAAATGCAGCCTGGAAAAAGGAGATATTGAGGACTATCGCTTGCTGACAGACATCCTGGTGAGTGTATCTAGCGCTGTTGTCTTCGTTGCTGCTTAATTCTGTAAAATGTCCTCTATGGCTGCCTTCCATAATAATTTACCCAGTTAATTCTGGGACATATGTTACTGGAAATACTGAATAGGTCTTCTCTGGATTGTCTCCCAAACTTTTCCTTTCTTTTAGAAAATCTCTGTGAAATGTCTAGTCGTGCTTCTTTTTATAATTACTCAGTTATTTCTTTGAAGCTCTCAAAGCTCTTTCTTTCCAAGGAATTTTGTCTGTTCTCTTGGGAGATAGAGATTAATAATTCTTGAATACTTTAATTTGCTGACAAACACAATATATCGGGTGTAGAACTAGCGCTTGGCAAAGTTGCTGGGAGAGAAAAATTCGTACTGTTGTGCTGCTGCAGCTTCTTCCTGTGGCACCACTGATGGTGGATTTGTTGTTCAGAAACTAATCCCCAAAAGCTTTTAATTTCTAAGGCGAAAAAGGAACAGTGTTAATCATGAACAGCAAAATAAGGCCGAAGAAAAACGTGTGAGTCTCAGAAGTAATTCCAAGACTGCGGAACTACTTTGTGGCTTATTGAAACACAGAATATACTTTTAGTATAATGAGACTTGACACTTGGATAAAATTACTCTAATTTGCATTCTCTCTCTCTGTGCTGGTAGGGCATTGAAGATTACTATGGTGATATGGATTTCAAGATGGCAGGTACTAATAAAGGAATAACTGCCTTGCAGGTATTGTAACATTCACTCCTCCCAAGATGGAGCTCTGACAGTGTGTCTAAGAAAGCTTTCCTTACCTGTTGATGTAACTTAACTCTCTTTGTATTAGGTTGATCTAAAACTGCCAGGAATACCAATAAAAATTGTAATGGAAGCTATTCAGCAAGCTACAGGTAGGTCTGTATTTGTATTTTAACCCATTTTATCTAAGTTTTAGGAAACTAGTTAACAGACTATTATGTTTTTGTTGATTTTTTTTCTTACTGTGGAAAAAGCTTGCCATCTTCCAAAAACTGGTCTTGTGGTCTTGTTTGGCTATTGCCTGTTAAGTTTCAATAACAGGCACTTAATATAAAATATCTTGTTGTGTCAAAGAGCATTCAGTCTCCAAAAAGCCAGACCCTTCTGACCACACTTAGGTTTCATGTGATTGTACATTGTGTCAGTAAAATTGTCTGCTACTCTTGAAGGTTACTCCTATTAAAAGGAGAACAAAATAATACTACCTGCAAATGGGGTGCTGCTCATGGTCACCAGTTAATACAAGGGGTAACTTACTTGGGAAAGTGTAACAAAGTTAGTGCTGTAGCAAACTGGGGAAGGCAGGTTGGAAATTTACACAAAAGAGCAACAGCTGGGTAGAGGAATTTATTATGAAATATTTACGTGCAGTATTTTCAATCTGACTGATACAAGTACAAAGGTAAAGGCTGAAGTGCAGCTTTGTGTGCTAAAACTGGATGGCTTTTGAATGGTGAAAGTTGAGAGAGGGAAGAGGCATCTCTTGCTACTTAAGCGTGTAAAGGGTTACCATAACACCAAAATGAATTTGGACTAAGGCACAAAATCCTATTACGTGACTCGTTTTTTTGGGGGTTTTTAAGTCTTAACAGAATAATGTTATAAAAAGAACAGCAAACTATTTCTCACTTACTATAAATTCAGCTACATTTACTATTGAGATGTGCTGCTGTCTATATTCTGACATGTACAGTTAAAATGTTATTGAGCCATATGGAAAAATGAAGCTGCAAGCTATAATAAGGATTTAACTAGTTCTAAGAGAAAATTTTCAATTTGATCGCAAAAGCAAGATTCTGATAAGAAAACCCTTATTAAAATGTAAGAATTAGTAGTTCCTTTTCAATGGTGTTACCATTTCAAGCTAAGTACCATAACTTGACTAATCAAAGCTACACCCAATTGCTTTTATCAGCACTCTGAAATGTTTAAATATTACACTGAAACAGAACTGTGTCGTGTTCTAGGCTGTGTCAGATCAGCGGTTGTGCTGCAGGCAGTTTTTGTTGCAGGGAGCACAGTGTTACACTGCAACAAACACCCGCTGCTTGAAATGTTACTGTGATAGATTCTCAAGCTAGGCAGGAGACAGATTTTATGAATGGATGTTTATCTACTTTAGAACAAAAACCGCATACGTTTATTTTAATCTTATATAAATCTTTCTTTTTCTTTCTTTGTCCTTCCCTCCTGCTCCCCCTCCCACCCCTGGCCAACCCCCACAGCTGCAAAGAGGGAGATTCTACAAATTATGAACCAAACGCTGGCGAAACCCAGACCTAACAGAAAAGAAAGTGGACCAGTTGTAGGTAATGTTAATTGCATGTTGATATGAATTCATCTCTTATCAACTGTTGAACAGTAAGTTGCTGCTTAAAAGAATGTTTGTTATATGTTTCTGCCTCTTGGGGTTATTTTTTCTTTGGATTTTTGGGGGTGTTTTACTACCATGTGGGGCAGCACTGTCCTATTTCACAGTAAACCAGAAAACAGAATTAAATGGAAGTTATGTGTAATACTCACAAAATCAGATTGTGTATAGAATGTCAGCATTGGTATGGCTCAAGGTAACTTAGACTCATCAAAGTATTTGTATCCTATGCTTTCATTTATTTCAATTTATTTCAATTCCTGAAGGTAATTACATCAAAGTTTAGTGAATAATACAGGTAGCTATAGAAGATTAAAACCTAAATGAATGTGACTTTTTTGTGATAACTTTCAAGATTATTATTAGAAATATTTTTTGATGTTCTTTCAGAAACTATCCATGTTCCATTATCAAAAAGGTTAAGATTTGTTGGTCCTGGGGGTTATAATCTGAAAAAACTTCAAGCACAGACTGGTAAGATGTTCTTGCTTCCTGTGATTAAGTTATCCTAATATGTTATTAGCTTTTCCTCTCTTTATGAAAATTACTAGTGTAGAGTTTTTAATTAGTGAATCTTGGTAGCACAGGTATTACTGGCGCAGCTCTTCATGTTATCTTTATGCTCTTACATATTTTAAGCAGCTAGCTTAAACTTCCCAAATTGTTCTGTAGGCTGCCTCCGTAGAACTGGCATTTGCACCTCAACAGCAGCAACCACCTTGGAAGTAGATACGAAGAAGTATTAAGAGAATAGGGTACTTGTGAATTTGTGATTTATGCTGCAGACTGCAAAACAGTATTTACCCTTGCTGTCAGACTGAGATGTTTAGCTGTTCCAGTGCTCCGTACAGACTGAGCCTGTACCGCATCTTGATAAGGGATGCGTTTTGAAGAGCTAAGGGAAGCTCACTTCAGCTACCCTTAGTTGTGCAGATCCTCTCTGTAAAAAGTGCTTGCAGCTTGCCTGGCAGCAGGAATTCCCAGAAGTTTGATGTACATGTGATGGTATTTATCAGGGCTTACAGAAGAGCCAATTAAAGGTTCACCTAGGGACAGTGCTGCAGAGAGCGTTGAATGAAAAACGTGAAGTCAAGCGACTCTGATCATGAACACGCCAAAGTGTTGATCAAGTCTCTGCAACTTCTCTTCCTATAAACAAAAGCTTTTTTGCTGTGCTTTAGAGGGGACACCGAGCCCTTCCTACGGTGCGCACCGACTGTTTCCTTAGGGTTCTCTGAAGAGCCTGTATATACTGTGAACAGGCGTACATTAGAAATCCAACTCACTGTCACATTGTAGGAGTGACCTGAACTGGGGCTTAAACAGGGAGCAAGCAGTGTGAGAAAAGTTTCCTGACCTTGTTGTATTTCTTAAAATAAATTAGTTTGATTTGTTTATACAGTGGTTTGTCCTGCCTGGACTTAAGTGCCAAATTTTTGCACTAACATTTCCTAAACAGGACAATTGATGCCTTGGTTGAGATAAATGCAGACTGACAGGTCACTTGGAATTAGGCCGAGAGCTTGACATTGTGGTTGCCCTTGCAAGTGAATGAACAGAACTTGCAAAGTGTTAAGTATTTCTGAGAGGTTACACCATTAAAACCCTTTGTTCAGATTACTCAGAGCGGTGAAACTAGACATAGCCCACCCTTACCATCTCTCCAACATGATAAAGGTACTGTTCAACCAATAGTTAGCCATGGTAGCACAGGTGAGGTTCTGCTCTGATGTTATTAAATAAATTGGATTTCTTCTATGAACACTTCTTTGTAAATGCAAATTATTTTCTTTATTGCTTAATATAGTAAAACTTTTTCACCTGTTCCCTACTTTTAGAAAGCTAAAAATTAAAGAAGACTCATGTCTACAGCGTATCAAATAGATGTTCTGCTTCAGCTGTTTTGGACTTGAAACTTAATGTTCTAGCTGGCCTGATGAGTGCTTCTCAGGGGACTGGGCTGGAGAAAAGGAGGGGAAAAAAAAAAATCACACTTCCCTTTGGTTGCAAGCCTGTGCAGCCTGTGGCCAAAAAACTACTGTAGAAGTGCAAAAAAATTTTACCATTCAATCTTGCTATGTTTTGTCTCTGAAACACTTGAATTTCCATCAGCTATTAAATTTTTAATTGAAATTTGTGAAATTAATAGAAGCTGAGATTCATTCATAAAACCAAAATTCTTTCAAGAATTTCTTCCTGTCATAAAAGGCTTATGATGATAATTTTGTATTCCTGTATGGAACACGAGTTTGCCCGGGCCTTCAGCAAGTATTCCTGTAACAGTGGTTCCACTCAGCTGCACCTAAAGCTGTCCAGTGCCTAATCTGAAGAATAGTTGAAATTATTTGGACTCTGATTTTGCACAGACTCATTAGGATCTATTTGCTCTATGCAAGTCTTTATTGAATGTAACTTCTCTGCTGGCTGGACCAGTAGCAATGTTCACCTAAATGCTCTCCTGACATTCTGTTTCCAAGGCGTGACTGTGAGTCAGCTGGATGAAGAGACCTACTCTGTGTTTGCCCCCACACCGAATGCTATGCATGAAGCAAGGGAATTTATCCGTGAAATCTGCAAAGATGATGTAAGAACAGACCTTTGTTGTTGGCTTTCTCATTTTGTATTTTGTAAATTTGTCTTACTGTCTTCTTTTCTTCCCCTGTAGCAAGAAGTTAATTTGGAATTTGGTGCTGTTTATACAGCCACAATAACTGAAATAAGGTATGAAAAGTGCTCTGGAGTCAAAGCAGAAATTAGTTGTGCATAACTATATTCCTGATACCTGAATACAGTGTAAAAGAATAGATTTATTTTTTTTTTTGAAGGATGCCAGATTTCTGCAGGTGATATTTGGCACCTGCATCATTCCTGGTATTTTCTGTTGAAAATATGATGTTTCTTAATAATGCTCTTGATTTTTGCTGCTTGTTCATTTAGTGGAATGTCTCTATAAATTGTAAAACTGAAGGCCTTTTTTTCATTTAAGAGAGGTGGCAGGAATTTGCTTTTTATTTTTTTGGAAGACAAACATTGGCTTGAAATTACATGCACCTATTACTGCAATATGCAGTCCTGAAAGAAGTCATTTCTATCCACTTTCAATTAGGGAAAAGTGGACGTGTTATGGTTGGTAGAAGTTTTTGTTGGTTGGTTTTGGTTTTTTCTTAAAGGGAAGAGTAAAATCTTGCTTCTGAAAAGTTTACTAATGCTTGCTTTGAGGTCTGTATGCCAAGTAAAATGCATGCAGGCTGCATGAAATAACCGTGCTGTTTGCTGTTGCAGAGAGTCTGGAGTGATGGTAAAATTGTATGCAAACATGACACCAGTGTTACTTCATAATTCACAACTTGATCAAAGAAAGGTAATAAATGCTTGAACCAGTATCAAATAGAAAGTTTTATAACTAAGCTTACAAAATTAATCACACTTCAATATTTTTCTAAAAACACTGTGTTCTAGATAAAGCATCCTAGTGCCCTGGGATTAGAAGTTGGACAAGAAATTCAGGTAATTTTTTTAATTTCAAAATTTTAGAATTTTAGTGATTTTTGTGTGTGTGTGTTTATGAAGATAATATTTTGCTGTATCTTATTCCCTTTCTGAGCTGGTTAAAGGCCTGATCATTGCAAATTAGATTTACTTAGTGTCATACTCTTACTATCTAGGCACTACATTAATTTGACAGAGCAATATAGACTAAATGGTGCCTATTGTTTGTGGCTTTTCTCACATCAACTTGCAGGGGTTCAGGTGGGAACCAACCAAACAAAAAAGACCATTCCACCACTTTTTAAGGAAAATGTTATTTCCAGCTCTTTGAGCTGATTGGTCTTAATGGTTTGTTTTCTTAACAGGTTAAATACTTTGGACGTGATCCGACTGATGGTAGAATGCGGCTTTCACGTAAAATTCTACAGTCACCAGCCACAACTGTGCTTAAAACTCTAACTGACAAAAACAGTATTGTCCTGGGAGGTACTGTTCCACAGTCATCTGCCTCATCCCAGTGACAGGTAAGGGCATGGGAACAACTTCAGACACTGAGCAGACTCAGTACTGCGATTTCTTTGATACAATTCTCTACCATAGCTTTAATCTGGTTTGTGTATTGTACAGTTACCCCTCAGTGATGTGCAAATACGATTTGCCAGTTAACGCTGCAGCATGTCTTAAGTTAGCAACAGCCCTTTCATGGGCTAGTTGTAAAGGGCTTGATTTGAAACAATTTGAAAAGTGTTTCAAATGCCTCGAAAGTTTCAGTCGTCCTAGGCAGCCTACTTTCTCCAAAACGAACTTACTTGTTCATCTACAACATCTATGTAAGCCATCCCTTTTCTCTACCTTGCACCTATTTTTTAAAGGGGGGGGAATAAATAAAATCTGCTCTCTCAAAAGTTTTGAGTCAATTAGTGGAGCCTTCTTGGTCAATCTCAGTCAATTAATAGAATGCCTAAAACTCGTCTAGAACTAGTTTCCCAGCATGTATTTAACTGTCAATAGACTTATGCCTAAATTTTTCCCAAAACTGTTGTGTATGTTTTTTTCTCTTAAGAAGCTACTATAGCAGGAAGGTGTCTGATCGTAAAAATCAGGAGCATTTGCATAATGGGAAAGGCAAATGGAAACGAATGCAACAATGATAATTTAAGGCAATTTGTGGCAGTCTTCTGGGAATGTTTCACAACACTAGAGGAAATTAAGATTCACTGATTAATTATTTTTTTAATACGTGTTTTTGAATTTCATGCCTTGATATAATTAGTTGGTTACAGAATATTTTCTATCTCTTTCAGGATGAAAGGTGTGGTAATTCGTGGAAATACAAGTGATCTTTGCTAGAAACTGTGGATGTCTTCACAAGAATCTGCAGTGGATGGTAGTGAACCATATTTTTAAAAGAGATGCTATTTATGCTTAAAGGTGATGTAGAACTTCAAATTGAAGTCTTCAAACTTATTAAAAACTCTTTTAAAATAAAAATGTGGGAAAAAAACAGTGCTCTTGTGTAGCAAGGGTGAGATGATAACCTAAGAACATGGAATTGCTTAGGCTGAAGAACAGATTATATTTCAGTGCTTAAGATTCTTCTCACTAACATCTCAAAATAAAAATGTAAAGATGAGCAGCAGGTATTTAACAGTTATTTTCTCAGAGAAGGAGTTATCCCATATATTTGGTTGAAAAGAACACTTGGCCAAAACTTTACTGGCTTTTCAGTGTACAAGATTGAAACACTGAGCGAAGCAGACCCGAAAAAAAACAGACAAAAGTACCACTTCTAACACGATTGCAGTGGCACATAAATACATCAATAACTGCTGTAGGTTTCAGGCTTGTTAAAGTACCTGAGCAGAAGGTGGACAAAAAGAACCTGGCTGAAACATCATCGCTTATTATCTGGGTTTGTTAACACTGACTTTTTAAGTAGATAATTAAAACATGAATATTAAAACAGTTGTTTTGGAATGAACAATTGATGTGATAAATCTTCCCCCTAAAGAGTGTCAGAATCCCTCTATTGATGATGTTCCATCAGTGGATTCACTGGTCTCTTTTAGGCTTCAAAACATTTCCCACGGGCTCACAAGAACTTACTTGTTTTTCTACTGTGAGGTACAGACTGAAAATCAAACAGGTGTCCCTTCTGATGTTCACCAATTTGCATGTAGACCTAATAAGGAGATCAACTTTCCACCTGATGGCAAGTGGCCTCAGAACCTCCTGAAAGAAAAGACAAATCACTGGGGAGAGGAGAAATGTGAATGTACAATGAAAATTGCTCCTTTTTTTACTATTATTCTTCTAAGTTAAAATATTAAAGCTGAAAGAAATGACTGGCTTGTTTCTTTGTAGTTGTGTTGTCTGACTTTCATCATGTAAGATTGAAAAAGTTTTCTTTAGCATCTTGTCTGCTTAGGGCTCTAGTCTGTTATTTCTCAGTAAGAATTCTAATGTTCATTATGTTTTTAATTCTGATACTTACTGTGACTTAACTTAATCAACTGATACATTGTTGGTTACATATCTTGGATACTGTTAGAGAAGTTACGTAAGTAAGTGTTCAGAGTCCCTAAATGGAAGCTCGGATGTTTCCATTTCTCATAACTGTTCTCAGAAATTGACCTTCCCCCATCTAAAGTGGTTTTCTGAGGTTTAGCTTCTTTTACTGTAGAAGTTTCTCTAAGGTTCCTTTTTGTAGAACAGATGGATGCTCTAGTTACTAAAATACTAACTTTAGAAGGTTTTTTTGTTAGCACATTATCAGTAGGATGATTGAATTTGAATCTGTGAAAACCGATCATCTAGGAGCCAGAAGAATCCCGTTCTCTCCTGTAAAGATATCTTCTTGCCTGGAGTATTACTGCTTTGGGGGGATAGGTGGTGGTCTCAGTAAATCCACTATTGGTAGTGCTGGGGGGATTTCCTCTTTGTTAGATGATAAAGTGGGGAAAAAGACTCTTATGTTCCCATGGCAGAACCTGTATAGTCAGCCTGACTTTCTGCACTTGTAACAAGTTTTAGGCCCTATGGGAAGGGGGGGGGGGGAAATACGCTTGGGAATTGTCTGGGAGGAGCACAAACCTGCTGCTCTTACCTGAGGAGAGAAGCTCAATGGGAGCCAAGAATTGAGTAAGCGTGTGCTAGTCTGAACCTTCCTGGAGGGAAAACAGGCTGGGTTCAGACATCCCAGGTTCACCCGAGAGCCGTCAGGAGCGGCAGGTTGGACAGTGGCAGGCGATACTTGACTCTCAGGTGATATCAACTGTGATCAGAGAGCAGGTAGGTTAATAGCACTTGAGAGAGCAAGCTCAGCCCTATTGCTGTAGCTGTTTTTTCATGTTTAAAGTCGTGATTTTTGTTTCTGCTCTCCTAGATAATAAGCTTCTCTAATGACTCATCTTAAATGGAGCCATGCTGCTCCATGTTGTGACACTTGATGACTTGCTCTGTCTGCAGCCTATCCTAACAAAATTCTTTGTTTTGATGAAGAACAGAGAATTCTTAACAGTTATAGCTTGTCACCTTGTGATAATGGGGAAAAATGAGCTGCTGGCAGGTGCAATGCCACAAAGAAAAAGTGCTGGTTTGCTTTCTCTGAATCTTACAATTCAGAGATTCAGATACATTGCTTTCCTGGTCTTGTATTTACCCCAGTTGTAAATGGCATGTGTAAGAGCTGTCGGGACAAATCTTGCATGTCTTCGGGTGAAAAGCCCCCCTGAATTTATTTGCTTTTTATTGTATTGATGCCGGTATGTCAGATTGTGCTGCTATTTCTAACAGCCCAGGCTGTGGAGTCCTGGATGCTGTTCTGTGCAAAAAAAGAGTCCTGGGTCTGAGGGGATGCAGTCCCGGTGTGTTCTGGAGTGGCATTTTTCCACAGAGGTCACTGATTTCATGCCTGGAGGGGTCACGGATTTTTTCACAGCTTAAGCAGAGAAATAGTTTTTTCATGCCAATTCTGGCTTGTGTATCTCCTAGTGAACAGCTACAGAAGGACTATGATAGATAAGCATTTGTTCCAGAATATCCTGCTGTGGTTTCTTGCTATTCTGCACATCTGGAGGAGTACTCTGTTTAATCTTGAGTAGGAGGGGTCATACTTAGTTTTATGCGCTTAGTTTGAAGAGCTAAAGAGCATGTGTAGAAGTGGCAGAGGGGGGAGAGAGTTTGTGAGTGACAGGTGTCCTGAAGCAGCAACATGCTGTGGCCATTGATGTTTGTGTTTCTTTTCAGGTGTTTTTCTTTTTACAGAGCAGAAATATGGCCAATGTGTAAAACCGGGGGGAAATCAGGCCATGTAACACAGAAAAGGTCACCAACATGTAGCTAGGAAGGCGTATGTGCGTAAACTGCATAATGTGACTCAAACTATAGTTGGTGAAGCCACTAACATAATGTGGGCTTTTGTACAGTTACTGGCTTTATCCATAATGATAAATGTCTTGAAGTACATTCCTATACTGTATACAGCTAAAGATAAGCATATATGCTAGTCCTCAGAGGTGTATCTTACAGTTGCCATCTTCTGCGAAGAAAACTCATGACTGTGTGTCTTCAGTGGCCCATGTTAAAAACTGAAATAAGGGCTTGATTGGAGTTGAACTCTAGTTCCGCAGAACTCCATTAAGGGTGCTTCTCTTAATCTTAGAGGTGAGTTGTCCTGCAGATCTTAAATAATCAGACTGACTGATCCTCAGATGCATGAGGCTGCCTTCTAAGGAATGTAGAAGGCTCTTCAGCTACACCAGTGCAGCTGATCAAATTATACTGATCAAATCAAAGCTGATCACATACTCATTGTGCTGAGGGGCAGTCAGTCTCAAGGAGGCCTGTTACAATTGATATGAGAGTAAAAGCTGAGCCTCGGAGTGTTACATAGATGTAAATTTTCTAAATCTGCCTAGAGAATGTTTCTCCAACATATGGAAAAGCTGCACATAGTTACTTATAGTGGTGTATTCTGTAGTAATCTTTTTCTTTCCCTTCGTCTAGAATGAGACTGAATTCACACTAGAGATGCCAGTCTTGTAAGACCTATACCGGTGTAACTGCTTTCGCCATTAGGCAAGAGCTAGAAAAGTCTGGCTGTGTCTGGGAATGGGACACACCCTGGCCTGGAGAGCACTTGCTCTCCCACCTCCTCCCTTCCCCTTCCCAGCCTGAAAGGTTTTGTTCTGAGGCACTTTCAAGATTCGCCTCCTTCTCAAAGTACCCTCTCTTTAACACGGCTTGACTTCTTGTACGCTTTTGTCCCCTATTCCCACACAAACAGCGAAATGTACTTACCTTTTAGTAGTGGTAGTACAGAGGAAACGTGTAGCTAGTTTTTAGTATGGCAAACTAAGACTTACAGATTCCCCAATGCCTGTTTTAAACTGTACAGTAAGGACTAGTTGAGCACGTTTCTCTCAGTGAGCTTCAAGTTTGGCTTCGTGAGCCTCCTGTGCAGGGTAGAATCACAGGAGGGTTAGAGTTGGAAGGGACCACAACGGTCATCTTGTTCCAACCCCCCTGCCGTGGGCAGGGACACCTCCCAGCAGAGGAGGTTTCTCAAAGCCCCATCCCCCAGGAAAGCCCTGGGCCTTGTGTGCGCTGCAGGTTCCGGTGTTGTGGATGTGGATTTCGCCCATCATTAGCAGCGGCCCCCTCGGAGCTGCTTTGTCTGCGCCGGTACCTGCTGCTAGCATCGACTTTTATTTAAAATATATATGTTTATTTAAAATTTTAAGCTTTTCTTTTTTTTTTTTTTGTGAGGTGCCCGCCCTGCACGGCCGCCACCCCTATCCCTGCCAGCAGCCGCCCTCCCCTTCCCCCGCCTCCCTGCCGGAACACCCCGCGGGCCCTGAGGGGGTGCGGGCCTCCCGCCCCGCCCCGGCCGCNGCCATGAAAAGCGGCGCCTTAACGGCCCCGCCGTGCCCCTGAGCGGCCCCGCTTCCCCCACCGCCCTCGCTCCATCGGCCCCTGGAGGCGGAGCGGGCCCGGGCCTGGGCCCGGGGCCGGCGNACACCCGTCGTCGGGTGAAGGTCTACACCCTCAATGAGGATCGGCAATGGGACGACAGGGGCACCGGGCACGTCTCCTGCACCTACGTGGAGCGGCTGAAGGGGATGTCGCTGCTGGTGCGCGCCGAGTCGGACGGTGAGAGCGTGGCCGGGGCTGCGCGGAGGCCTAGGCCGCCCGGGCCCGGGCCTGCTCCCCTCNAGACCCCCAGGAATTGTTGTGGTTGTGTTCTCCCCTGCCTTTCCTTTAGCTCCCGGCTCCCTTCAAAGTTTTCTTCCCCCGATCAGCCGCGGCGGTGTTTGCGGCCCAGGCCTGGGGCTTTCCCCCTGCCGCTCGCCCTGGCCCTGCGGCCTCTCGTTGGGCTCAGCAGAGATGGAGTTGTTCTGTGTGACGACATCTTACTCGCTTTTGAAGTGCTCTTTCGCCCCCCCGCCTTCCCCTTCTCGTTACGATAAAAAGTTGTTTGGGTTTTTCTTTGTTTTTGGGGCCATATTCTGAAGCGATCGAGTTGCTTGGTGTTCCTCGTGTTCTACTGCACTTTAAAGTCACCTTAAGGGTCTCTTTTGGAGGGGGGAAAGAGAGGATACACGCTCACCAGTGTGCCAGTCGGCAGGTGCTAATGTGCTAAATAAACCACCTAAGACTGGTATAAATGACTCTGGAGCTGTTGCCAGGATACATACACACGATAAAGTCCCTGGGTTTATACTGTCTCGATGATTCACTTCTGAAGGACAGTTGAAAGCAAATGGCCCACGTGGCTTCTGTGGGGAAAAACATTTTTACACTAGGCAGCAGTTACCTGATGCAGATATCTATGGGTTTGCTAAATAGCCTTTCAACAAGCTAATTGTCACACCAGGTTTCAGGGGAAAAAAGAGTCTTACAGAGAATTTCTAAATTAAAAGAGGAAAAATACATTTTAACGTAGTTATTTATGTTGAATTTTGTTTTAACTAGTTTATTTTAGGGAATTATGTTTAAAGAAGATGGTTCTCCTGGACTTTCTGTGAGACGTGGAGTACGTTGAGGATGTATGCTGGCTGGCACATGGGCGGTTGTTGTAAGATGCGTGGAGATGTTTGTTTTGTTAAAGTCAGTAAATATATCTTCCTACCTTTTTCAGGTTCGCTACTGTTAGAATCGAAGATAAATCCAAATACTGCATATCAAAAACAGCAGGCAAGTATGATTACTAGGCTTTATATTTTTCTGATTGCTGAGGAATCATTTCATGCTCAAGCTAATTGCGTTTTTCAGAAAAAAAGCAAAGCAGCATGACATGGAATTGTCAGTGGTGGTTTTCATAGAGGGAGTAAGATTTGATAGAAGCCTGTAGATGCTCTAATACTTCACGTTCTAGAAATTAAAATGTGGGTCTCCTAAAAAATCCTTTTGGACTTCAGGCTTTGAAGAGAGTATACACAATTTGGGTAGATATTGAACTCGATACAGGACAGATAGTTAAAAAAACACGCATGTATAGCTTCGGACTCCCATCCCAGGATGTATGAAATAATTACCGAATTAGGAAGGCAAAACTTTGGCTGACTCTGTTACAGCATAGTTACTTCTTGAGTTCTTTCTCTGAAAATAACACAAAGGAGTTTGTCTTTGTGGGACTTCTTTCATTGTTGCTGTTTAGTTTTTGTTTTAAGCCTTGAAAACTTCTGCTCTCCGAAATAAAGGGACTAGCTGTTGTGAGACTTACTTGCACAGTTGCCCTTCCTGGGAGTAAGCCTTCTGCAAAACAAAGGAGTAAAACAATTGGGAGCTATGTTAATAGGTCATTTTTGTTAAATCTGCTGAAAAAAAAATTAGCTTACTAAATCTCTTTTGCTTTTACTGCTTTTTTCTTTTTCTGCATTAATTTTTGGTGTCTCTGCCTACATTGTTCTAATGATTATTACTGGGTTTTTTTTCTGCCTGTTCCTTTGTTCTGCAGTAGATTCTCTGTTCCTTTTTGTTCAGTGTTTTATACTATTTTTCATCATTATGGAATCCAGAAGTATTTCAGTAATTCTTCCTAAGTCATGGAGAAAAATCTTTTAAGGACTTTGGTATTTTGACTTTTTTTTCCAATGGAAAGGTGAGAAGTTATGTTATGAGAATTTTAGGAAAGATGCTTTTCAGCACAAGTTGGTTGGCTTTAGCTTAGGAGTTAGTCAGTGTTGGACCTAGCTTTTCATTTTCAGGAAGCTTATTAGGTGTTGTTCGTTTTAATTAGGTGGATGGTGGTGGTAGGCTTTCCTTGGGCGGGCCGTACTGAGGAAGGACAGTCTTTATGGAGCTCGGCAGGGTTCTGAAAGTTAAGAGCCTTGAACTGCTTCCTATTTAGCAGAGGAAATTAATACATAATGAAATATAAATGCAGATTATGTTTTTGCAGAGTTTTGAATTGCTTTCTTTTGCAGCCTATTTTCTGAAACTTCAAGCAACTGATTACTTGAAAGCCTTCTTTAGTTAATTGGTAGCAAAATTTTAAGTGACTTAAATCATGTTTGTTGCCATTTTTCTTGTGGAAGTCTTTGTAGGTTGTAGTTTTGAAAAACTCGTGGTGAGCTTTATTTTGATTGGCTTTTATTACTGGCTCTAATGCTTTTGAGTCCTTGTGGCAGAAAGTGTTTTGTTGTTCACTCCTTCAAAGAAGTTTGGGTTTGAGTTCTTTTGTTTTTGAAGAGGAATAAAGATTGATGATTTCCAGAGGCAGGTTCTAGGTTTGTCTAACTTCTGAAATCATGTAGCTTCGTGAGATATCAGTCTCACCTCTGAAATACTGGTGTATTCAAACCAGTGCATGTCAGGAGCAGATCCTTTTTTAAGATGCTGGAAAGGCAACATGTTCTTTGGTTAACTAGAGATGGAGAGGTGAGCTTTCCTCAGTGTCCCTGCTTGAGTGTTGAAGTCTGTTACGGAGACTGTGTTGATCTGCCCAGGGCAGGTGCTTGTGGGTGGATGGCAGTGTGGAGGAGAGCACTCTTTTCCACTTGCCAGAGTTCAAGTGCAGATTTTCATTAAGGTGCTGATCACCTTGGTTTGGGGAAAGCCACAAGATGGTGTAGCTTGATGGAAAGGAAGCATGCCCTGCCTACACGTGTGTCTTCATAGAAGTTCCTTGAATGGACTTATTTAAGTTGTGGCTTGCTTAGCATCGTTCTGCAGAAGAAACCCACCCTGATACTTAGTTGCTGTGCATCAGTCTGTGATTCCCAATATTACGCTATTTGTGGAGTACTGTAACTATTGTCTAACTGCAAACAGGGCAGGCCTGTTACCTGCCTTCTCAAACTGTGTTTGTGGTCACAAGCTTTTAGGCAGAATTGAATTCTGTGAAGGTGTTAAGCGTACTGTAATCATGACCTCTTTCTCAAAAGGAACAGAACAGGACATATGTTCCAGGCTGCTCAGCGTACAACATAGAAGAATCTCTAATTCCATGCATGCAAAGAGCCTGAGAGCCTGAAGAGCTTTAGATCCTCCTGGATTTTGGGGCATAGGCTTTGAGAGTTACATACCTCCACTAGTAATCCTATATTGGCCAAAGGGCAGGGTCAGGTATGTTGTGGAGGCTCTAGCAGGAGCAGTTTAAAAAGTTGTTACCACACCCATTTGTTGTTCCACCATCTGCTTGAGGTTATTGTTCCCTGGCAAAACTGGCAGAAGAGCATGTCTTCAGTGAGAAATCAGATGAATCTGTTAGCGTGCTTTGTTGCTCCAGCTCGGTTACGAGGGCAGTAGTTTTCAGTTGCATGGCTGTGCAACTTTAAACTGCTACAGAAATCTTCACTGTGAACACTGCCTTCAGGTGTTAACTCTCCTTTAGGTGTGCTCTATCCATTTTCAGATCTGAGCTGAAGAATGTGTGGAAATACTGTCTTTTGCAGAGTTTTGATAACTCGTGAGAAGAGAGCGATTTGCTTCAGACAAGATGGGAGTTGGTTGAGGCTGAGATTTCACACATTTCCAGGGGTGCTGTAAAAGCCAACATGAGCAGTTGCGGGGGGGGGCTTCTTCACTCCTCTTCCGAGCCAGCATGAGCATTCACGTTGCTGTGTGACAGGTTAGATGTAGGAACTGATTTAGTTGAAACACCCCTTTTCACTGGTTCAGTTTTTACCAGCCTGTGTTCCCCTGCCTGGTTCACTGTACGTCACACTTCTGCTGGCATATGGAGGCGTGAGGGGTCAGTGTAGGAGCAAGCAGAGGCAGGATAGCAGACATTGTACAAATCAGTACCAGCACTGAAGAAGGGTTTGAACTATTGTGTCGGTTCTTAGTTGTTCTGAATTAATCTCTTACTGTTTTTTTGCATTTACATTGTGTTCAAGTGAATTAAGGAACACTGCTGTTGCTCATCAGAGGAGCAGCATTGTAGTGGGGGTGGTAGTCTCCCACAGCAGCTGGGCCTGGAAGGTGTCTGTCGTGATCTTCAGGGGTTGTTTTAGGTCATGCAGGAAGCATACAACAGATGACTAGATTTTATATTGGTATCAGACAATTATTTTCTGATGAAACTATCTTTTAGTCTTTCAGCAATATTTTTGGAGAAACTTATATAACTTCTGCTTTGTGTGGGTGGTACAGATTGAAATGGGTACTGTTCAGTAACTCGAGAATATGCACAAAATTTTTGAGTGCAGTCTTAGGCGGTTACTGAAGTCAGTGCACAGTATGTCTCAGTTGAATCATTCTGGGCCACAGGTAGAATCTTTTCATGAACGTGTCTGTTGTTCATTGAGCACCTCTGATCTCAGATCACCTGTGAATGTGTTGATTTTGAGTGTTAGGGCATCTTTAAGTTTTCAGAACACAGAATCGTAGAATTGCCTGGGTTGGAAGGGACCTTTCAGATCGAGTCCAACCATCAGCCTAACGCTGACAAAACCACTACTAAACCGTGTTCCTGAGCACCATGTCTGTTTGGCTTTTAAATCTCTCCAGGGATGGCAATTCCACCACTTCCCTGGCCAGCCTGTTCCAATGTTTGGTAACCATTTTGGCAAAGAAATTTTTCCTAACATCCAATCTAAACCTCCCCTGATGCAACTTGAGAACATTTCCTCTTGTCCTGTCGCCTACTGGGAGAAGAGACCAATCTCTCAACATCTCAAGATAAATGTTTCAGATTTTGAGTTCTGTAGCACCCATAACATTGTACTTAAGAAATCTTATTTTTTTTTATTAATCTCTAAAAGAGAACTGGATCAGGGAGTTGATCAGACTTCTCAGTGCCTGCAGCTGACTTATTTTTTCCTTGAAGCCCGGTTCGATTGCTCACTCTCAAAGGGCATGCTGTAAACACAGAGATTCAGCTGTCTGTGAGCTGGAGCTGAGGCTGGGCAGCTGTAAGCAAAGCCCCTGTCAGCTGTAGGAAGCTGCACCATTTGTGCACATGAATCAGAGCCCAAAAGCAGGGAGACTACCTGGTAATATTTGTGACTGTGGGACAAAAGTGCAAGTGTAATGGAGGGCACCACAGTACAACCAAATAACTCTCATGAACAGCATTAAGACCATAGTGCTTTGACCTTCATTATTTTCAGAATGAGAAAAGCTTGTTACTTTAAAGAATGTGTGAAAATGAGAAAGAAACAAAGCCTGAGCTTGTACAATTGCTGTTGTTTTTAGTATGGCCTGCCATTATGTTTTGGGAGAAGGGAGCCGATCTATTAGTAGGCATTTGTCAATAGTGTCACTGTAAGGAAAGGACATTAAACTGGGCTTTTTTTGTTAAAAAAAAAAAAANAAAAAAAAAAGAGGCAAAATCCTGAAAGCAGACAAGTACATGTGGATATTGAGAGATTAAGATTACTGTAGAAATTAACTGAAAAATTAATGCCGTATCGGTGATGCTGATTTTCATTCATATTCCAGAGTAATAATCGCAGAAGCTGGTAAGTTGTGTTTGTTGAGACAGATGTGTGTTTTTCAGATAGCTGTGCTGATGGAAGAGTTTACCTACTGTCCCATGCCAGCTGCTTGTCAGCAGTCCTGTCCTAAATGTTAGTCCCCTCACATCTGCCAGTGGAAACACTTATGAGCGCTCCCTGACCTATGTAATCCCAGATAACTGCATTAACAAAGGTCTGTTTAAATCATCTCAGCTAACCTGATTTTGATTAAAAACGATTAAGGAACACTGGCTGACAGTAGGTGCAAGGGTAGGAATGATCACTTGGTACTAATTATGGTTTTGTCCCTTTGTCTTCAGGGGATGTGCGAGGGATGGTGAGCGGATAGTTGTATGATGCCACATTGTGGATTGGTCTTTTAGCATAGTGAACTCCCTGCTGAGAGTTACCAGTCAGCCTCATAGCTTCCTGGTGCTTGGTGCACAAAGGGAGCCAAGTACTTTTGGGGTAAAGATGTTGAGAGGCAATGGCAGCATCTGTTTCCTGCTGCTCCTGAAGTGTGCTGGGCTCTGTAAGCCAGGCAGACATTTGTTTGGGTTTAGTTGCTAAGCTTAAAGATGTCACTTCAAATGTTTTGTTTACCATAAAAGTGATGCGTAAGCTGAAGGCCTTGATAATCTGTGCACTGAATATTGACCTTTGTAAAGGCAGGAAGTAAATTACCTTACTGACCAATAAGCAACGGCTTGTTGGTGTTTAAAACCCCAAAAAAAATGTAAAAGGTGCAGTTCCAGTTCAGGAGATCATCAGACTTGGCAGAATACTGAACTGTTTTGCTGGATCTCATCAAACATACTGCAAAGTTAGCAGAGAGCTGTTCAGTTTGAACATTTTAACACAAAGATGAGGTTACTGTAGACTGTCAGACGATGTACTTGAATGTGGAAGCCCAAGCTTCCATTCCTTACAGTACTGCAGCAGGTGTCCTAATAAAACCTCATAAAGTTTTTTAGTCTGTTCAGAAATTCCAGCAAATCTTCCAGATATAATGTGGAAGTGCACAAATTGGAATGGTACAGGTAACAGAAAAAAAATCTCAAATGAAAATACCTGTTGGCAAGATGTTTGTAACTTCAGTAAGATCTTAGGAGTTTTATATTATCCAGGCTGTATGTCTTTGAAATCAGAAAAGAGTGTTTTAGTGTTAGTTAGTCATTATTTCTCACATTGATGAGGCTGTATTTAACCCGTTCTAAGGAGGAAATACTGTCATTTTGGCTTTTTGTTTCTACTTCGTTAAATACGAAAAGACTTAAATTGTTATATTGCAGGTTTTCTCAACCTCCTACAATGTGTGCATTCTCTTTTCAAAACTGTTGGCTCAGAAGTATGTTGCAGAAGAGTACCATTCAAAGTGTTTTGGGTATGAAAAACATCATATTTAAATATATTGTACATACAGTAATGGTCATAAAATAAGCAAGAAAGAGAGGTGGTGTCTCTTACGGCAGAACAGGTGATTTAATGTTTCAGTGTCTTTATGTTTTTATTGTGAGAAGTGTCATTTTAATCAAAATTATTTTTTCTTTAGACGTGACTTAACAGAGTACAGATTCATATGCAGCATAGACCTGCTTCAGAAACAATATTTTTCTGTTTTTGTCTTAAACAGGACACTCTGATTGTTTGGTCAGAAGCAGAAAACTATGATTTAGCACTGAGTTTTCAAGAAAAAGCTGGCTGTGATGAAATTTGGGAAAAAATCTGCCAGGTACAGTTTATTAAATACTCTCTCTCTTCCAGGTGTTTTTGTGTCTTCTGTGGCTTCACGTATTTGTGCTGTAATTTTTTAACCTACTTGTAAAACAAGCATGTGCTGGTCATTGTTTTCTGTGGCTTTTCTGTGTAAGATCTTAAGTTGCCACTATTTGGAACACCAGTTGTTTTCATAACTGAGTCCTGCACTTTTGAAGAATCAGTATAATGATGGAACTCAGGTGAACAGGCATTTTAGGAGCCTGTATTAAAAAGGGGAATAGCAGAGTACCACGTTTTAATCATCCTCCCAAGTGGCCTTAGGAAGCTGGTTTGTTGGAGTGTGGTGGAACTGAAAATGTGTTGTAATGTATAAGGAGCAAGATGTTTCACTGTGAGAAACTAAGAGGTGGCATTGCTGTATAAGCTCAAAAGTGTCAGTGATACATTTTTTTCATCAAGACCAAAATCTTGTTGACTGTCTGCATCTTAGGAATATTTTGGCCTTCGTTGTTTTATTACAAAACAGTTTAGGTTTTGTGCTTTCAACTCTGAAAGTAACAAATCAATGGAGTTGCACCTATGTGTACTTAAGAGAAGAAACATGGAGTTTTGTATTTGGAATTTCTCATGACCTTTTCAGATTTTGAAATGATGCTGAGTAAAGCTAATAACTCAAGAAATATAGAAGTCAGGTTTCCTAGCAGTTTCCTTTGAACAAACTAGGCAATTTAGATGCATTCTTAATCTTAGCATGTTTTGAGGTATAAAATCTCAGCGAGTTCTGAAGTACTGTTCCTGAAAGAAACCGATGGTAGTAACTGCAAATATATGTGTCTGATAAATAGTCTGAGTTTTACATTGGTTCTGAATTGGGGCTGAGCTGTTGACCAGTCTGAAAGGGAGGCCTTCATGTGATCAGACCTGTAAACCATTAGCCTTAGGCTCTTTCATCAAATTCCAGAACTCTTCCCTCTTTATTCTTTGGGACTCCTGTGTAATGTGTGACCTTTGTAATGCTCTTAGGGTTTGGTTTGGTTTGGTTTGATTTTTTGACAAGTGTGCTGTTGAGGGTAATGGTAGTGACTGTAGAACCTAGTGGCAGCAAATGCAGATCTCTGCATGGCTGGATGTTTTCCAGGCAACTGAAGGTACAGGAGTGCTTACTACAGCATGTGTTGCTGCAATTACTGACTTGATTTGATGTACGTTTTGAGATGAGACAATAATTGTGCATCCTCTCTTCTTAGGTTCAAGGTAAGGATCCTTCAGTGGAAGTCACACAGGACCTCATTGAATCAGAAGAGGAACATATAGAAGAAATGCCCGAAACTAGTCCTTTGATTGACCTTCCTACTTGTGAACTCAACAAACTTGAAGAGATTGCTGACCTAGTTACCTCTGTCCTCTCCTCACCCATCCGTAGAGAAAAGCTAGCGCTGGCCTTGGAGAATGAAGGCTATATTAAAAAACTATTGCAGCTTTTCCAAGTTTGTGAGAATTTAGAGAACACTGAAGGCTTACATCATTTGTATGAAATTATTAGAGGAATTTTGTTCCTTAACAAAGCAACTCTGTTTGAGGTGATGTTTTCCGATGAGTGTATTATGGATGTTGTTGGATGCCTTGAGTATGATCCTTCTTTGGCTCAGCCAAAACGGCACAGGGAGTTCTTGACCAAAACAGCAAAATTTAAGGAGGTTATTCCTATAACAGACTCTGAACTCAGGCAAAAAATCCACCAGACTTACAGGGTACAGTATATTCAGGACATCATCTTGCCAACACCATCTGTTTTTGAAGAGAATTTTCTTTCTACACTCACTTCCTTTATTTTCTTCAACAAAGTTGAGATTGTCAGTATGTTACAGGTAAGTGATTCTTAATATGATACAGATGGATTGTATAGATACCTTTAGCTGTAGTTTTGAAATTGATTACAGCTCTTTATCACTATGAAAGTTAATCATACATGCTTTCATTTGCATAGTGTTTTGAATGTTTGCCCTTATTTCTGGTAACTTTTATTTTTGAAATGATAGATTTCATGTGTATATATTAGTATTTTTTTAATGGGTTGTAAACAGTTAAAGGTTCTTGGTTCACGAGCAACGTAGACATTTTGAGCAGCTGGTTTTGTTTACATATTTAGGAAACAAAATATATCGGGGACATTTGTGACATCTTTATAACAAATTCTGAGTCTGTGGTTCAAAAGAGCATGTTCAGAACCGTTCCTGTTATACTGCTATTACTTTATGGTACTAATTTCAGATGTTCATGTTGTAGTGTAAAGTAATTAAATATTTTTTTTCTCTTCATGCTGGTATTACAAAAGTAATAATTAACTGCTGTGTTACTATGTCAAAAAACTTACTGAATACTTTGTAGTCAGAAGCGGGCTTGAATGCTTTCAGTTGGGTGTGACAACTAAGCTAGACTGTGGAAGGAGCCTTGGCAAAGAGCTGTGTTTGAACTTCATGACATTTGGAGTGTTTTCAGTTCCTATTTTGTTGTGCAAACTAATGGGTACCGAAGTGATTTTATTCTGTTTCTGATCCATGTCCTTAGAAATAACGGTATGTTTGTGTAGAACAGAACACCATAAACCTGCTGGGTTTGTTTTGAGCGTGGATAGTCTCTGTGAAATAGGAAGATGTGTCAAGGAGAAGACGAGAGTGGTAAAATTGTGGAAGGAGAGAGGCACTGGAGAGCTAACGTTGCCATAAGGGGTATTTCTAAAGAATGTAATAGAGAACTGAAAAAAATTAAAACTACAGAATTTCGTGAATAGGCTTTTGGACTTCTCTTTGCTTTGGTTTGATAGCAGGAAGAAGCTAAAAAGTAAATCCTATTTGCAAAGTTAATGAGTTTGTATTAAATAAATATTTCCATTTTTATTCTTTTCCATCTATTATTTTTCTAAAACTAAAATAAATTCAGTATCATTCTCCATTCCGTTTAGATATGTTTAACTCTGTAAACTTACTTATTTTTCATGTAAGTTTTACTGTACTGAATGTTTAATTGTGCCTTAACAGAAAGCTCTCGTTTCCTGTTACCTGGTTTTGTGCTGCTCTCAGTCACTGCCATCTTTGCCACAGCAGAGGAAGTGCTTGACATCTGCAGGGTTGCCTCTAATTGAGACGTGTGTGTTGATTTACAAAAAATGTTGATGCTGTGCATCATTTGAGCTGCCTTAAAAATTACAAACTGAGAATCATAGAATCCTAGAATGGTCAGAGTTGGAAGGGACCTTAAAGATCATCAAGTTCCAACCCCCCTGCCATGGTCAGGGACACCTCTCCCTAGAGCAGGTTGCTCCAAGCCCCATCCAGCCTGGCCTTAAACACTTCCAGGGATGGGGCATCAACAGCTTCCCTGGGCAACCTGTTCCAGTGCCTCACCACCCTCACAGTAAACATGGAAAAGATGTTATTGATAGCACGCTTGAGGAAAATGACAGAGTTGTATGGACCTCAGGTTCACCACTGTTTTCACAGTCCCTGGTGTAAATCAGCTTTTTGTTGTGGCACGAGAACTCTAAAGCTCCTTTGGGTTTGGTGAACACATTAGAAGTCCCGTTACCCTAAATACACTGGCAAAGCTCCCTAGGAGAGTGCAGTTTATAGGAGTAACAGATTGTGTTTGCTGCAGCAGTAAAGCTCCTTTCTACGTGCTGCAGAGCAGTGGATTCCAGTGCTGCTGCTGAGGGGCATCCAGGCGGGAAACGGGGCGAGCGTGGAAAGCAAACCTGGAACCCTCCTGTGCCTTAGGACATGGGCGCTGCGCTGTGCAGCAGCCTTAGACAAGCAAGAGCTTGTTCTGGTGCCAAGTGTTCTGTAGTTGGGATTTTCTAGCATATCTGTTGCTGATTGTGGCATGGTTATTTTTTTCAGTAGGCTTAATTACACTGCTAAAGCCAGCAAAGCTTAGAGTAAGCTACTAAGTCTCTGTATGTTGCACTCTCTCTAGTACTGATTCCAGGTATTGTTTGTGAAGCACTTTTCCCACCTCTTAAAATTTTCAGGAAGAAATTATAGGACTTTGGCTGGCATTCTTGTATCTGTCAAAATTCTGTATTATGTTAGTCTAATAAAGCACACAGATTTTAGTGACAGCACACAGAAGAATAGAGAAGTAAGCACCCTTTACATTATGATTATATATATTTACTGAATTGGTGCTGTTCCATTCATGTTTGTTCAATGAATAGGTCAAGTCATAGAGTTGAATCAGTGATGCATAATTTTGTAATGCTGTAGCATAATGTTACTGTTTGCTTTAAGATTTATATTATATTTAAAGGTGAGAGAATGTCAACACTGTTTTCCATGTGAAGGAGTGTAGAGAAATCGATGTATGTTGAGGACAGGAAGTGCCCGGACAGCTGAGAGATGACGATGTTCACTTGGGTTTTCTTGTATCTCTTGAGTTTTAAGCAATGGTGTAACTGAAATGCTAAACAAGAAGTGAAATGTTGTCCTATATATACTTAAAAATAAATATCTCTTAGAGGACCTGAATGTGAAAAGCAAATAATTCTCAAAAAAGTTTTCCAGATTGGAAAAGCTGAACTTCCTTCAGGCGGAGAGCTTATTTGGAGAACAAAGTTAACAGGGACGTGGCTGTAGCAAATTCATGATGTGTTGGTCTACTCACCCGTGCATGGGTGGTCGGAAAAAGATTTGCAGCTCTGCAGATCTGAAATAGGGTAACCCTACACGTGTGGTGTTAGCCCTGTAGTGCCAACGGTGCAGGTGCAGCATGGTAAATGTTGTGTCTCGGGTGCCAGTTTCTAGTGTAGAAGTGTGTGAGCTGCTTCACTGGAAGGTGACACTCAAGGAGCAGCGAAGGGGCCTGGAACAAAGACTTACATTTTCTGTAATCTTGCTGCATGGAGGTGTGTGGGGTGGGGCAGAGCTGGAGACCCGGGGTGGGGGCGACATGGCAGAGAAGGAAAGGAAAGGACATGTTCTTTGGAGACTGGTTGTTTAGAAGGCAGTTTTAGTAACTCACCACCTGTGCTCAGCATAACGGAGGGTTCTGGTCTCCTGGACCTGCTCCCACTGCACAGAATGAGCACTGAAACAGTGCCCTGGAAATCATCTTGGATACACTTGGATTTCCCTGTTTTGTGGTAAAATGTATGTGTGGAGAGAAAAGAAAAAAAACCCTTATCTGCCAAATCTACTAATGCATGCTTTTTTTTTGTTTGTGATTAGGCATCATAGCTAGGCTTAAACTAAGCTTGACTTCTACAGTTCGGGATCCAATAAAGAGCAATGTTTTAACTTTGAAGAGGCATTATGTAAGTCATATTCTTCTTGTGTTACACAGGAAGATGAGAAATTTTTGTCTGAAGTTTTTGCACAATTAACAGATGAAGCTACAGATGATGACAAACGATGTGAATTGGTAAGTCAGGGGTCTTGGTAGTTCTTTGAACACTTTAGACTGCAGATATTAAGTAGAAATATTGAAACTTCTTCTGGTTCTGCAATCATTAAGGTATTTCTGTAACCATAGAATAATTTCTAATGTAGCTGAATCTTTATATGTTTACTCAACAGAAGAATACTTCTTGTGAGGTAAGCTCTGGTTTATTTATTCTAAATAATTATTGTTGAGAAAGTACTAACACTAAACTGATATCCTAAATCTAAAGGTCTACTTCTAAGTGCTCTTCAGCATACCATATTGCTTCTGTTTGTCATTTAAACACTGCTTTTTTTTACTGTCCTGTACTCAGTCAAAAAGATCTCTTAAGTCCTATGACCGAGGATTCCCAGAAGTCCCTTAATATATATGGATTGCAAACACTATTAAGCCTTGAATATGTTTATCAGCTGAAATTGCCTCTTTAAAATCCTGCTTTCAGTAAGGCAAGCATCTGTTTTTTCAAACACAAGCCATGTCAGACAGAAGTAAAAATCCTTCATATGCAGGTGACAGAATAGCTGCAGAGTGGCTCTCTGTTTCTGAGGTAAATTTCAACCACGGAAATTTGTTTGTTTTTATTTTCTTTCACTTTCCTTTGTTGATATTATTGAAGGTTGGAGGAGAAAGGGCTAGAATTTGCTAGGAGAGCACAGATCAGCCAGTATACAAACTCTTGAGACAAATTTTAACAGTTTCCTACTTTCACAGAGCTTTCTGAATCAAACACACTTTATGTTATTTTTTTCTAATTCGGTAGGTTAACTTCTTCAAGGAATTCTGCGCGTTTTCTCAGACATTACAACCTCAGAACAGAGATGCATTTTTCAAAACATTGGCAAAGCTGGGAATTCTTCCAGCTCTTGAAATTGTAATGGTAAGTGAAAATTTAAAGCTGATTTTAATAAAATTTAAAAACACTACAGAGATTTAAGCAGTTTTTCAGATCTGCAAAGCACCTTTGTGTGAGTTTGACTGGACAGCTTTGCTCTGCTGAAAGTTGAAGTTTATCATAATGTTGGGAATCCAGAAGATGTCCCCAGCTTGCTGAAGTAACCTGACTTTTTTGCTGCGATCATTTTCACTTGTGCATGATGGAGGAGCCTGTGGTGGATGCAGCCGTTCTGACCACGCAGTGTAAAGAATGGCAGATACCCTTTTTCTTGTGGCAGCTTGGGGTTTTCTCCTGTTGTTGTTGGAACGGTGCCAAAGAAGTATTTTTAGATAATCTTGAGCTGTTGGCTTGTTGCTGTCCCACCGATCTTGTAATCCTGGCTTTTCAGAGGTATGAAGCAGATTAATCTGTCTTAATCGGCAACGTGAAAACATGATTATTTGTTTTCCCCTCCTTTGGTTGAAGCAGCTATTGCTGCCTGGCCACTGCAGTTCATCTGGCAGTGCTGTTGTTACTCAGAAACTAGATATTTAATGAGTTTTATATTCTAGAGTAACAGCCTGTGAAGTTACTGAAGGACATCGACTGTTACGAAAACAGAGAAGTCATGTAGATGTTCAGTGATTAGATGAACCCTAATCTTGTTATTCTTTTCCAGGGCTGGACTAGCCCAAATGTTTCCTGTTACATTAATATATTTTAGGCTTAGAAATAGTACAGTTACCAGAGAAAACAGCATACCTTAAGGAAAATTCTTGATTCTTGTTGCTTATAAATGAGTACAGAAACTTTTCTACACGCTGATTTGTGTAGTTTCTTCTGTACAAAATCAATAAACTGTGGATGACAGGTACAGAGCATTTTAGATATTCTGGCAGGTAGCACGATAGAAATGTTTCCTGCCTAAGTTAGAGCTCTCAAATTCACAGAAATCCTTGCGTGCTTTCTAGGGAAGTGAAATAGCCGGGAGGGAATTTTCTTTTTTTTTTTTT
>VXBW01006208.1:816010-844041 GCA_013400375.1 Thinocorus orbignyianus
TTTCCCAGTAACTACTCCTGTGTCTCTCAGAAACTTTTGTAATAAAATGTTCTCAAAACTTTTAAATCTCTATTCTTTGAAGCTTTACTTCATAATAAATCCCGAACTTGATCTACTGTAGTAAATTGTTCTCTTTTTTCACTAGGGAATGGATGATCTGCAAGTTAGATCTGCTGCTACGGATATATTTTCTTATCTAGTAGAATTTAGTCCATCCATGGTCCGAGAATTTGTAATGCAAGAGGCTCAGCAGAGTGATGATGTAAGTAAAAGTGTTCTGGAGTTTGCTGAATATACCAGATTCACAGCAAACAGGAAGAAAAACGGCAAAAACCCCCTTTCCAGCATGTGGAATGTGGTTAACCCAAAAACAGAGACAGTAGAAATGTAGGAGAAAATAGAGGTAAGGTATAAAAATTGCTGAGTGTGTTGGTGTTCCCTGTGCGTACGGTAATCAGATTGTAGCCCTGCCTAGCGGGGAGTTCAGGTGAGGAAGGTTGTGCTTCACAGAACTCCAGTGTCTAAATGCAACTCTTCTAGTTTTTGAGTTTCACTTAGGTCTTACTGGGGAAATCATTACACTGTTGAAAACACGTCTAATTATTTTGTGATTTGTTTGGTTTGGGTTTTTGCAGGACATACTCCTCATCAATGTGGTCATTGAGCAGATGATCTGTGACACTGATCCTGAGCTTGGGGGAGCTGTGCAGCTGATGGGGCTGTTGCGCACTCTGATAGACCCAGAGAATATGTTGGCCACAGCTAATGTAAGAAATCACGAAGGGGTAGAGACATTTACTCTCTCAGCAAAATGAAAAGCCTGGTATTTTTTGCTGTTAGTGTGGTGGAGGATAAAAAAAAAAATATTTTTTTTTTTGACAGAGTTGTGTATGGTCTGATGCTGAATTTAAGCTAAAACATAAGCTAAAATTGCCATTAACTTCTGATAAAGGGAATGTGTCTGTGGTATCGTGTAAGTGTTTAATAAACTAAGCAGCCCCGTGCTGCAGTGAAATAGCCTGTTTGTGTCCATGGTGGGGCTCCTCTGGAGATAGCTGGGCTGGGCTGCTGTGTCTCAGATCTTTGCCCAGAATAAAGAAATGTGTTGTATTTGAGTGAAGGGAATGGTACAGGACCAACCAAAAAGTTCCAGGCAGACCTGAGAGAATTGACAGAATTATTTGGCAGCTGTCTTTTATGTTTCTACTCTTTCTTATTTAAAAGGAAATGCACAAATGCGAGTGTTTAATAAAGTTATATTTGTTTTAGAAAACGGAAAAAAGTGAATTTCTCAATTTCTTCTACAACCATTGTATGCATGTTCTTACCGCACCGCTTCTGGCTAATACATCAGAAGATAAATGTGAAAAAGGTAAAGTTCCTTTCCCATCACCACCACCACCCTCTTGTAATGTTTTCCAGTGACTTGCAATCCTGGGAGCAGGGATAAGCCTGTGCTCCAAGCTGGGAATACACTTGCAGAAAGCTGTTGTTTCCCCAGTGCCAGGGGCTCTGTAGACAGAAGTTTAAACAGCCCTTTATTCTATCTCTGAATGATGATGTGTCTGTGCTGTGCCTTGTGTGCCTGATGCGTGCTGTTAACTGTATACATCTCTCTGGTACAGCCTTAAAGAGTGTTTACTCTGAAGCAGAGAGTGTCCTTTTAGTCCTTTGGTTTTTATCCTAAAAGTTTACAAAAATGCTGTGATGTTCCTCAGTGGTTACAGGTGTGCTCAGGTGATTACCTGCAAAAACTGCTTTTCTCTTGGCTGTACTCTAGAAATGCTGAAGGAAATTTATTCGGAGAAATACAGCTGGGAACTCCTTCATCTTGTTTCTTTTTTTTTGTTTTTCTGATAACAGTGAAAGGCTTGGAATTCTCTGTTTGGCACACACAGATAACACCCTGTAGTTTGCCCCTAGTGCTTTACAAACAGAAATTTGACATTATTACAGCCTCTCAGGTCAGACTTTTTTCTGGGTGCTCTTTCAAGAGATTAAATCAAACTAACACCTGTTTGGTAAAAACATTCATTTTGACCCATCGTCTCATATTAAGTCCAGAAAAAAATGATGTATGTGTTTTATACAAAAATAAAACTTGGAGTGCTCCTTTTATAATATTATTTGAAAAACTTGCAGTAGGCACTTTCTTTTATTCTAGAGATGCTATTCCGAAGTATTAGATGACATATTTTCACCTGGTTGAATTTGAAACTTTGTGATGTAGGTTGAATCTCTAACCTGAGCTGGCATGCATTCCTGCTCTGTGTGTATGTCTCTATAGCTACAGGAACTTTTGATTTGACAAAAAGTTTGAACAAGCTCCTAGAGTTGATTGTTTATCCTCCTCATTTAAATATTTACAGCTCCTTGAAAACCTTTTTCTGATTTTTGTTTTCTGTTTATCTGATGCAGTAGTTGGGTCCGCTAAGAGTAACACAATTTGTCCTGGTAAGTTTTAATTGACTTTGAGTTTTGAAATTTGTCTTGTGTGTAATGTAGGGGGGGGGAAAGTTAGATATGGCCATACTTGATTTTTTCAAATACTTTCTACTTAAATAGATGTAGGTGCTTTATTTCATCTGAGAAAACAGGAAGCTGAAAGAACATTTGCATCTGCTTTTGAGTTACTGGCTTTCACTTTCTTGTTTTCCCCTGGTTTGCTTTGCTACTGAGAGTTTAAATCAGTGTTAGTAAAACATGTACTGAAGAGATCCAGCTGAGCTCTTACGGTTTGGATTTTTATCTCCACAGGCTTCTTTTTTAAATGGTATGAAATGACATTGCTAATTAAGTTTGTGATCTGGCTGGCTTTTATTTTTAAGCTCTCCAATATTAGTCTGGATTGCCTTAACCAGGAACTGGCTGGAATAAATCCCACTGCCAATCCAGGGGGGAGTTTGTGACTTAAAAAAAAAAAAAGAAAAGCCAAATTTGTGTGTGTTGTTTTGTTCTGCCCCAAAGTCCCACTTCCTAAAGCAATGCAGTTTGCCACTAGAAACGTGTCCAGAGCTGTCGCAGCAGCTGTGCTTGCTGATGGTTCCATGTACAACAGCACTTTTTTTTTTTCTTTTTTTTTTACTGTAACTGAAGGCGTGACTTTTTCTTGTAGATAATTACCAAACGGCACAACTACTTGCCTTAATTTTGGAGCTGCTTACTTTTTGTGTGGAACACCACACGTATCACATCAAGAATTACATTATGAACAAAGATTTGCTAAGAAGAGTCCTGGTCTTGATGAATTCAAAACACACGTTTCTGGCCTTGTGTGAGTACGGAGCAGTTGTGATTTCCTTCTTCAAGGCTTTGTATCTGCAGCGTGGAACGGATAGGAGTAGAGGTGTATACATGAATTCAAAATTCAACTTGATTTTGTATTTATTACTGGCTAGCTGTTAAGTAATTTTGATAAAAAGACATCAGATGGCTGTTAATGTCGGCCAGCGCAGTGTGTGGGGGGAGGCAAACTGAATCTCTTGAAGTCCACAGTGATCCTTTCAAGTCTTTATGACAGAAAGGATGATTTCTGATCAGCTGGCTTAGTTCATTTCAGTGGAGAAACTGGTGTTTCTTATCAGCGTCATAAAGCCGGGGGGGAGAGCAAATGAAGCCTGGGGACAGTGGGGGTAAAAGAATAGGGCTTGGTTCTGGGAGGGGAAGGCAGAGAAGCACAGGCGTGAGCTAATGCTTTGACTTCGTGTGTGCTAAAGTTTATTGCTGCTGGATTTTAAAAAGAAATTAATCGACCCTGATCACACTCAAATAGCCAGGGAAGTCAAAGAATGAAAGAAAGGCTACCTGCCAGCAAGTGTTGCTTCTGAACTTTCTGCAAGTGCTTTTCAACGCTCTTGGTTTGGGGGGAAGGGGACGTCTTCCTATCAGTAAATACCAGGTTTTTTAAGAGAAACAGGTTGGAACCCTGACATGTAGTTACCAAGTTCTGGTAAGTCTTTCAATCTCTTTCTTCACATAGGTGCTCTTCGCTTTATGAGAAGGATAATTGGCCTAAAAGATGAATTTTATAACCGTTATATCACCAAGGGAAACCTGTTTGAACCGGTTATAAACGCGCTGTTGGATAATGGAACTAGGTACAACCTGCTCAACTCTGCTGTGATTGAGCTGTTTGAATTCATCAGAGTGGTAAGTGCAGCAGCTTCTGCAGCTCTTACACATACGTGGTAGCTCAGGTAGAAATACAAAACACAGATCTTTCCCTTGAAATAAGGTATTACTGTGTACAGCAGCAAACTAAAATAACCCAACAGACAGGAGGCAGCGAGCTGCTTCGTGCCTGTTTTACTTGCTTGTCCCATCACAGAGTCTGTATTGGTTCTGTTGACATGTGAGCCTGTGGAAAAGTGTCCCCCAGGTGAAATTCATTGCATTTGGTGTTTCCAGATTGAGCTTTTAAGTGAGAAATTAAGTGAAATATGTTATATGTGAGTAAATCTGGGTATTATTAAGTCTAAATGAGACTAATTTGTCTATAAGTTTGAATAGTCGTTGTCTTTTAAAATCCTATTCCCGTGCTTTCTTAGCCAGTGTCAGCTTTGAATCAGTAGATTTTCCGCTGGCAGCATTTGTGGGAACAATGTGTATGTGGAGAGGACAGTGGGGGCAAGCAGGAGCGCCCACTGCGTGGGATTGCTGAGGGCAGGAAACAAGGACTTGGAGCAGCTCCTGAGCTACTCACTGCAAATGCCTCGGTGTGAGGGATCCTTGTGGTCTGCCAAAATGAAGGGCAGGTTTTAGTCATAGGATATTGTCGCTGCTGACTTTTCCAGCAAGAAGGAAATGCAGTGTGCCTCCAGGTGACTTCTGCCAGTTTTGTGGTTTGAAAGTTAAGAGTTGCCTGATACGGTGAGGCTTCCAAGGGGACTAAAAGGTCCCTCATGCCACGTGTGCTGCTGCAGGACTAGAAATCCAGCTGAAGCTCAGGGAGAGGAGAGCATTGTTTTTTCAAGAGGGCTTGATCCTAGCTAGCAAGCATTGTGGTGTAATCAAGCTGTCACAAATAGAATTGGGACAGTACTGAGTACATTGTCCATTTATATGGGAAATTAAGTAACTATTTCCAGATTTCAGCTTTTTTATTAAAAGAATAAATAAAGTTCTGATGACTTCACACTTCCTCTTTAACATTTTTACCCTGGACAATGAATCGGTTACTCTTAAAACTAAGCTCTCTAAATCTTTCAAAACTTCTGCACCTTAATATTTGATACTGAAACCCCGTTTTGTTCTTACACAGGAAGATATTAAGTCCCTTATTGCACATATAGTTGAAAACTTTTATAATGCACTTGAATCTATCGAATATGTTCAGACATTCAAGGGGTTGAAGACAAAATACGAGCAAGAAAAAGACCGACAAAACCAGAAACTGAACAGGTACGATGCAGTCTGTGTATCCTGAGACTTCTAGTGAATGCCATTGTGTCTTACCTTCTTCCTGCTGGTTGGTTTTTTCCTTTCCTAGAAGGCAGGAAAAGCAGGTTTGTTTTTTTCTTTCTTGATGAAAACCTCTTCAGTTAAAGTAAGCCTCCATCTGGCTCTGCTTGTGGCTTGTGTTTGTCAGGGTATGAAATGTTACGTTCAGAAAACTCAGCTTACGAAGAACAGGATCTTCTCCTGTCATTCAGAGTTAGGATTCAATCTGCCTTATTGCCACCTGGGCTTTTGGTGAAGCTCATGTTGACTGCAGAATCAGAGATGGAGCTGGGCTGCCTTCTGAGCCAGGAGGCAAAATTTGAATCCCCTGTCGTGTGTCTCTTACAGTGTCCCATCTATATTGCGTAGCAATAGATTTCGCAGAGATGCAAGAGCCTTAGAGGAGGATGAAGAAATGTGGTTCAATGAAGACGAAGAGGAGGAAGGTGAAGCTGTTGTACCTCCAGTTGAGAAGTCAAAACAGGAGGATGATTTTCCAGATAGCTATGAAAAATTTATGGAAACTAAAAAAGGTATTTACTCAATTTCATCTTGTCAGCACTGGAATTGCTCTGTGGCAGATCGGGGGTGAATCATGTACCAGTTGCTTGTACTCTGTATCGTCAGTAGGAGTCAGGGTATTCCATGGAATTAACTAACGAATTCTTTATATAGTCTTTGCAAGATAGTTTAGGATTCAAATAATGAGTTAAATTCCTCCAGAAGTGCATCTAGATTAAAAGACATTCAGTAGCAAAGTTTGCCCCGTGCTTGTGTGCGCTGGGAGAGCGCGGTCCCCGCGCTGCTGGTGGGTGCTGGCAGGAGCTGAGCTCTGCATTTACACTGAAGGGGGAAAGAGGAGCAGGGCAGCTTGTGCCCCGTGATTATGCTGGGATGTGGATTGTACTCCATGGTGTACAGCCAATACTTAAGTATGAAAATGTTTGTCCCTCAGCTAAGGAGAGCGAGGACAAAGAGAATCTTCCAAAAAGGACTTCAGCTGGGGGATTCAAATTCACTTTTTCCCACTCAGCCAGCGCAGCCAATGGTGCAAACGGTGCAAACAGTAAATCCGTGGCAGCTCAGACGTCCCCAGCGAGCTCCAACGGCTCCTCCTCAAAGAACACAACCCTGACCACAGCGGTGACTGCCTCAAAGGTGGGAGAACTTGTACAGAAGCTGCTGCTTCTGACTGGGAAGGGCAGGGCAGTGGCGTGAGAGTTGGCTGGTTGGTGCTGGGTAGTGGCACAGTCAGCGTTAGCCTCTGGGCAGGGCATCTTATTTATGGATAAATTTGCCCAAAGCCCTGTCTATTTAGGCCCTTACTAGTCTGGGGGAAGGTTTAAGAAAGTATTAGGTGGGAGCGGAGGCTGTTGGTAACCTGGTTGGGCACAGTTTGATCTCACATCTTCTGCATAATTTAACTCTTCCCACTCCTCAGCTTTTATAGCTGTCCGGTTGCTGCTGTGTGTGTGACACACGGGTGACATTCATTTTCCTGAGTGGTGTCAGGGGGTCTGTCTCCTGTTGGGGAATTAGTGCTTTTAAACAGATGAAATGCAGGAGCGACACTCTGTCGTGTCTCAACACAGTTGTGTGTTATTTTAATCTTTAGCCTGCAAGTTCCTGAGAGGCTCCAGGAAAGTGTGGCAAAGATTTTATTGCACACACCTAAGGCTTCCCAGCAAAGCGGGTGTGCAGGTGCATGTTAGATTCTCTGACTGTTCTGTTGGGAGCTTAAAAAGTCATTTTTAAGTAATTCTGAGACCGGATCCAGAGAAGCAAAGAAGTTTCAGTACCCTTTGAACCTTGAGTGTCAAAAACATTAAGACAAATGGGTCTTTGAATGAAAAAGGCATCACCAAAAACCTTCTGCAGCCTCTGTGTTGCAGGCAGGGGGCTGGGGGGTGCTGGAGCTGCGTGCTCCTGGGTAGTTTTTTCAGTGTGAGATTTTCTCTTTTTTTTCTTTTCTAATCGGCAGGGAAGTCTGGTTGGCCTGGTGGATTATCCTGATGACGAAGATGATGATGAAGAGGAGGAGACATCTCCGAGGAAAAGACCTCGTCTGGGTTCATAAATGAAACCAAAACTTTGGAATAAGAACTTTTTATTATGGGGTTTCAAATGCTGCAACTGTTTTAAGAGCTAAAAAGAATCATTCAGAAAGCTTTCTCCCATGAGTATAGAAGATAATACAAGGAGTAGCAAAAGAAACTCGGTGTATCAGCTAGAAAGGGTTAGTTCTGTAAACACAAAGCTTCCCAGGAACTTAATATCTTTCTAGTAAGTAAGGAGCCTGCCGTTCAGGCTGTCAAAAAAATGAAAAATTAAAAAAAACCAAGTGGGTTAGTGTGCGCAGAACCTGGCTGCTGGCTGCTCAGCAAGGAGAGTCTCAGGTGTGGGGAGGGCAGGGGGAGGGAGAGACACGGTGAACCTTTTTTTTAAAATATTGCAGGGTTTCCCCAGTGTGTAACAGAACTAGGAAAGAAATTTCAGGCTTAAATTTTGAACCCAGTAATCTTAATTTTGTCATGGTGCTGTCAGTTGTGTTCTTTTAGCGACGCCTCTTTTAAAAAAAATTTTAAGGGAAAACTAACTCTGTTTGCAGAAGAACAATCCAGATTTTGGGACCATTTATTACCAATTAAATTGCATTTCTCGTGGTTGGAGGGAGGGACGCTGCCGTTAGAGTGCATGGTGAGTTGTTTAAGGCAGTTAAAAGTTTTAATTTGTATTTTTCAAGAGGAGAGAATGGAAGCTGGATTCAAAGTGGAGGCTTTTCCTTGTTTTTTCGATGAGACATCCAGTAACATTCATGCCAAGGAACGGTCACTTCCAGAGTATCTGCAGGAGCTGCTTGTGTGCGGGCGGTGCCGTCCCTGGCCCGCCCTGGCGGAACAGCCTCTCTGTGGTTGGCTGAGCTGTCTGCTCTCGGAGCAGCGAGCCCTTCTCCTCCTGGCGGGTTCAAGTTGTGTAGCTGAGGTGGTGATGAGAAACACCAACGGGTTTGTCAGAGCAATGGATTCAGCAGTGTTTTAACACCAAAGTCCCGTTGGCCCAAGATGGAACCAGCTGTAAGAGAGCACCAGGCTTGGAGGCAGGATCCGCAAGCGGCGCCTGAGTCCTCTGTGACACAGAAGCTGCTTTTTTAAACCAATAAAAGCACATTCCACACCGGAGGTGAGCAAACCGCCACACAGGAGGTGAGCTGAGGGTAGAGGCAAACAGGCCAGGGTTTATTTTCCAGAGCAGCCAGTGAACTGTAAATATTTTAATGTTAGTTTGCCCGTGTGTGATCTGGGATCATGACAGAGCGAGAGGAAATTTCCCACCACCAATTCATGTGTCAGAAACGTCAACGTCCGAACCCAGCTGCAATCCAGCAGAGATCACTCTTGTAATATGTGTTATGGGTCCATTTCTCCTGGAATAGTTTAAACTGAAGCAGTTTCTCTGTTTTGGAGATTTTTGTAGTTAATTTTAATTTTAGCTATTGTTTGGAAAAAGATGGGCTGTCTGTGTAGATATGAAGTATAGTTTTTTTTCCATAAAACAGAAGTTTATTTTGTATTAAAAATACCACTGTACTTGTTTTACACCATTTGTATACATGTGGTGATATTAATGCTGAACTGTAAAATTCAGGAATTAAAATGTGACCCTGTAATTCCATAATTATTGCTTTGGTTTGGTTTGTTGTACATGGGAAGTTAACTCAGAATTTTAAATGTGGCCATTTTAGAGGTTTTTTTTCAGATCCGTTACCCACGCAGTTGTCAAAGTGACCGGGTAGCACTAGATGAAATCCCAGAGGGAAGGTCTGAGTTCTGACTGGCACGGCAGTGGGACACAGCTCTGCGGGACGGCGGTTCCTGTGCGTGGCCCTGGGGACGACGGCCTTGCCCTCTGGGAGCTCCAGCCGAGCAAGAACTCATTTCCCAGCTGTGCTGTGGAGCGCCCCGGCAGCTCCCAGCACGGGATCCCAGGAGGTGTTTGCTGGTGAAGCAGAGGCGCAGCGTCCCGGCCGGTTCTCGCTCTCCTGCTGGCCAGCAGCTGCTTTGCTGCCCCGGTTTCTCTCTGCCCTGGTGCCGATGCTCACCTTCCTCCAGCAACACTCCCACGGGCTCTGCCTTTACTGACCTGAGCCTGAGAAATGGTGTCACCTGCTCTGAGGAGCCGAGCTGTCCTGATTCTCTTTACCAGCCACCCAACAGTTCTCGGAGAGTCTCTGGCCACAGCGCGTTAGTCCTGGCTCTGTTCCCACCACCCCGGCTCTTCCCTGAAGTGCTGGCAGGAGCTTTAAAAAAAAACCTTCACACCAACATGAGGGGGTTTGTGGTTTTTTTTTTACAGCAAAAACAAGAATGTCATGAATTTTTATAGCTACTAGAAAAAGACTGTGTGAAGTGGCATGAGATGGCCCATTTGAAAACATAAGAAATAACCTCCCTGTGGAAGGTGAAACACTGTTCTTTTGAACTGGCTTCTGTCTGGGGCTGTTTCCCCATCTGACCTGGTGGGTTCTGCCTGTTCCCCTGGCTGGGGTCCTTCCACTACCACTCTTTTTTTGGAAAAGAAAAGAACATCTGCCAACATGTATCAGTTATAAATGCTATTTTAATAAAAAGTTACATGAAACTGGAATTGGTTGGATTGTTTCTTTGAATGGGAGTTACTGGTGCAGACTCTTCCCCGTGGCCTGTGAAGTCTGTCACAGCCAAGCCACTCAAGGAGATTTTAGAAGATTTCTGCTTTTCAAGCCATTCTTGTTTACTGACTGTTGCATTTATAGGAGTGTTGGAGCTGAGGAGTGGGAAACTGCCCCAAAAATATGGAAACCAGTGTAATCCCGAATGAGTACGGAAGTGTTTGGACTTCAAGTTGCATTATCTTCTTAAAAATGAGATGGTCAGAGTTGCATGGCCTTGGGAAATTAGACTTTATTACACTGCACAGCTGAAAAATAGGATTTTGCTTAGAATATTCTAATCAAAGGAACAAAGTTCTATAAATTTTAAAATAAAAAAGTTCAACTGTCTCATTCTCAGCTGCTCACGCTGGCGTTACTGTGACGGCTCCCGGAGGCCGAGGCCAGCCCTGCAGCCAGCCTGCGCCCGCGCCTGCTGCTGAGTGCCCTCCCTGCTGAGCATGGGCCAGGGGAAGTCACTGAGTTTCCAGCATTCTGGAAAATAAGTGGTTTTTAGTGTATTTCAGTGTAACTTTAAGTATTTCTGTATAAGTACCAAGTTGCTCGTCTTAAAGTCCTATAAAACTAAGCATAATAGTGGCAAACAAATCCGTTCCATTCTTATTTATATAATTTATTCTAAAAACATCCTTGTGTTCCTGCCTTCTGCAATCAGCTACTTCAGGTTACCGCTTATTAATAACTTCTTCTTTGAGTTTTTCTGCAAGCATTTTCCTCTTCTGTAGTAGTCGTTGCTTTTCTTCTGACATTTCCTAAGGAAAAAAACAGAAATAAATCAAATGAGAAGAGGCTGCACCGGGCCCCTGCCTGCCCTGCTCCCTGCCCACGGCTGCCCCAGCCCAGCTCCAGGCACAGCCCGGCACTCGCAGACCCGAGGCTGCAGCCACAGCCCTTGGAACACACATGTGCTCCAGAATAACTTAACACACACACAAAATTATTATTCCATTTTTTGGGAAATGGATCCCAGGATGTAGCTGACTGGCTCTTTGCATCAATCTGCCTTATTTCCACTGTGCGGATGGTTTTGAAACAGCTCCCCTCCGATTCAGCTGGTGCTGCTTGGCTCTGCTGGGAGTTCCCCAGTGAACAATATTTTAGGCATGTTCTGAGCGTAGTAAAATGCTCAGCAAATCTGAAAAATACTGAGGCAATAGATCTCTGGCCTTAGGTGCTCTGTAAAGAGGAGAAGTGACGCTTTTTTTTTTAAATATAACTGTCACTGCATTGTTTTGTGGGGGGTTTTAAGGTCTGCTGCAAGTTTCCTCATTTGTGTTGCAAGTTTTGGAAGCATTTCTTCTTAAATAACTGGCAAACACGGTAAGTCAGAGTAGCCATAACAATGACTAACAAAAAAAGTTGGGGCTTCTTTGTCTTTTTGTTCTGATGCAGACCTCTGTTCTGGTAGAGCTTTATCCTGCCATAGGATTTGGCATTTTGTTATGGCTGCACTCCTTCCCAACAGGGAAAGAAACTACTGCCCTCTGCTCCAAACTAGATTTTCTATCATCATCCCCACGGTGCAAGTATTTTTATGATTTAGCACTTGTTTTAGGTCAGGGAAGGGAGCAGTGCATTCACTCTGTAACTTCAAGCCCACCCCTGAGCAGAGAGCAGCCTTCAGACCAAAAAGGCACCCTAAAAAACAGGCAGACTGCCAGCTGTACCTCTGCCTGTAGTGCACCCTCCTCCTGTCCCGAGCCTCCAACCCTCCCACTGCCAGTTCCCCGCCCCTCAGAGAGCTTTGGCCTCCTGCCCTGCAGCCTCACCAGCGGCTGAGGGACAGAAATCCAGCATTTCTGCATTGGAAATAGGCACAAAACCCCCCAAAGGGATAAATGGAAGAAAACCAAAACAACAAAAGCCCACGGATTTAAGGCAGCCTGAGCAGTAGGTCACAGGTTAGGAGAAACCAGCATTTTAGCCAATCCTACACAAATTAATAATGCTAACTTAATCACTAAAACTTTTTAGCCTATAAGCATCTCCAAAAACAGTAACTTGAAATTATTTCCTCTCTGCTTCTATCACTTGTTTGTTTGTTGTTTTTTTCTATCCTGCTACATTATTTGTGACAGGAAGAGGGAGAATGGTTTTAAACTGGAAGAGGGGAGATTTAGATGAGATCTTAGGAAGAAGTTCTTTCCTGTGAGGGGGGTGAGGCACTGGAACAGGTTGCCCAGGGAAGTTGTTGATGCCCCATCCCTGGAAGTGTTTAAGGCCAGGCTGGATGGGGCTTGGAGCAACCTGCTCTAGGGAGAGGTGTCCCTGCCCATGGCAGGGGGGTTGGAACTGGACGATCTTGAAGGTCCCTTCCAACTCTGACCATTCTATGATTCTATGATTCAGCAACAATATTTATCCCTTCACCAGAATCATTGGTGTTTTCCATGGAGCAGTGGGGCTGATGGAAGCGTTTGAATCCCTCACCTCTTTAGGAGGGGATTCCTCCTCCTCCTGCTCCATGTTTGTTGGTAACAGGACGTTATTTCTTGACTCCTTCTTTGTAGCCATCAGCATATCCCGTTTTTTCTTTAGGTAGTCCTCTCGTTGCTTCAGCTGCTGTTCTTCAAGTTCTGATAAATTCTGAAATGATTGGAGGTTTTTTTTAGAACACCTTTTGAAATTAATTTTTGGTTTGCATGTGATGTGTTTTTGAGATAAAAGCATGTACATTGTATTTGCCTTCAAAATTCCTAGCTGAAAAAAATCCAAGTTGACGTTTAAAGGCAGAGCCATTCACTAGGAAATTCTTGTGGGACAAATGCTGAATGCTGAGGTCTATTCCAAATCTAGAACGATGATCTGAACTTTATGCAAATCAAATTAGGAAATACCTTCAGTTTTTGCGTGCTGAGTTTAAAGAAAAACAAGAACAATCCAAAGCAAACCCATCTGATTACAATAATAGAAAAAAATCCATGTAAAAGTCACACTGTTTGACATAGATATTCTAAATGTCATTCTGGGGTTTTGCATTCTAGTTCTTGTTTGGTTGGTTTAACCTCACCTGTCCTTTCACCCCAGCCTTTGGTGCTGCATTTTCTGAGCATTTTCCAGCCGCCTTTTTCTTCATGTCTTCTTTCCCCTTGGTACAGGAGGGCTGGGGTAAGCCTTCTGGTCCTTTCTGTAACGGGCGCACTGGTTTCACATCTCCCCTTCCAGATCTCCGAGATTCCTCTAAACAGCAATTTTACATAGAAAACAGAATAGAAATATACCAAATAAATAATAAATTGGTGTTTCTTCCAATATCCAGATGTCTCTTCTGATGAAACAGGAAACTTTAAAAACACCCCACGTTTCTCCACTTTAATTAATAAAACTTTCTAAAACCACAGATACTGTATTTGCACGATGAAAGCAATTAAATAGTACTTTACATCACAAGTACCCCTACTGCAATGAATTATAAATGAGCCAAATACTTGGAATGTAATTCCATATTCAGTATTCCAGTAGTCACTTCACACTGAGAATGTACTTTCAACTTGTGTCTTGGCAAACCCAGCAGTCAGCACCTCACAAGGTCCACTTTAATCAACTCCAAGTACAAAATTACTGGTTTGCTTTAGCCAACCAGTACAAGTGTGCTGGTTCAGCTGCAGAGAAAGGCATCAGAAAAGAACAGATTTAAGTGACCTTGTACGGGCAGTGGGGGAAGTGTAGCTCACGAGGTGCAAAGCGTTGCACTGACACAGCTCGCTTACTCCTCAGCAGAGCTAAGGATCACACTGAGGATACTGTGGGAACCCACCTCATTTCCCACCCTGGGTGGCCCCAGAGCCCCAGAGGGGGGTGGCTGCCAGGGGAGCTCTGGGCAGCCACGGCACAAACAAGGCTCAAGCAACTCCTGGTGTCTCCCACTCCATATCAAGTCCCTCACCTTGTGCAAGAAAACAGTCCTGCACAATACCCTGTTCACCTCTTGCTTTTTTCTTGGACAAATGCTGCCTCTGCTGACAAAGAAAGGTAACCCTGTGCCAGTTCCAGCCTTTCATATCTCTGCAGCTACCAAGGGGAGGTTTGCCCTGCATCCCACTGAACTGCACGGTGTCCCACACGGCATCACGGTTACTGACCTCCGAGTCAAAACCTCTCCAGTTACCAGGCTGCAGAGCAGGGCAGGTTTTCCTAACTTCACTGTGACTTCTCTTGAACTGACCTGTGACTACTCCCAAGTGAGGCGAGTTGCTGCTCCTACTACTATTAGAGAGGCTTTTGACGGCTTTAAAATATGCCTGAAAATATCCATATAGATGCAACAATACAGGTAGTAAAATATAAGTTTCCCTGTGTTTGGTTAGTGTGAATCTATTCATAATATCCAAATTGTTATTCAAAGTACAGAAAACAAACTGGGAAAGAAATGTAAAAAAAAAATAAAAAAAAATTTGGATTTCACTGAAATATGTCTGGTGGAAGTCTTGATGCTCCAGAGAATGTATTTTTGTGATGGATACAAATTCTGAGAGGCACTGTGAGAGGTCAAAGTTAAAATTGCTAGAAAAAAATCCTCACAGTATAGCAGCCTGATTAAAAAACAGAGGGGAAAAAAACAACCAACCAAAAAATCCACACACTGCAAGCCAATTTCCTACACCATAATCAACATTATGATGAAGGAAAGCTACTCACCAGGAAGCAGTTCTTTGAAATGTGTTGTGTGTGTGTAAATGAGCACTGCTGCTGCCTGTATCGCAAACCCTTGAGCTGGAGAGGTTTGTGTCTTAGCAGTACCTGTAGGATGTGATCCTAGGACCCTCAGTGTCACTTAACCCACGAACCTGAAAAGACACTGAGAAGAGAAGGGAAGGAGGATGGAGAGTGAGCGTACAGACAGACAACGTACCTCAAAGAGTTATGGTTACTGGTAGGTAACTTTTTTTTCTTTGAGAACTTGTCTGTGTGTACATTCACACGGCAGGTGACTCGGTAACGCTCTTTTCCACGTGGACAATTCAAAATCTTCTCAAAATGCAAGCATCCAAGACCACTCCAGCAGATGCTGCATCCTTCTTGTCTGTATGATCCAGGCAGCTCGGTGCCAACACGAGTGCAGCTTTTGAAGCAGCTGCCCTGCAGGTGCCTGGAAGGGGAAGTGTTGTCCCAGAACGCTGGAAAGGTCACTTGCACCCCGAGGTGTTGAGCATGACCTTTACCATGAAATTCAGCCTTCTGATCTCTCTGTACTGCAAGAAGTCAGGTGGTCAAAGTACAGGAGGAATGGTTTTGCAAGCTCTAACCTCTAAACTACTTGCAAGGAACTCAAAATGAAATTATGAAAATTAAGGTAATTTATTATACAGTGGAAAACTTTAAGGGGCTCACAAATTGCAGTACTAGGTCTCAAGGTGAAGGGGAAACAGCAAAAGATAATAAAAATGCTGTGTATCTGAAGGAAAGGGATGGTAGACTGGAGGGAATGAAAAACAAAGGGGAAAAAAGTTTTTCTGACTTCAAGAACTGGTTCATGCAAGGGCCATGCTGCCAAGGCAGCCGATACCCCCCAGGCACAGGATTCCTTCCCATGCTCAAGTCGAGAAAGACAAACTGTCCCGTTCCTCAGGGACGCAGCCCCACGAGTGAGAAGATGCAGACAGGATGCAAGCACAGGTGAGAGGAGAGCAGCTTTTCTGACACCCCAGAAAGGCACAAGCTTCGTGAAAGGTTTGTGCTGTTTCCATTCCCAGAGCTGTACCTGGTACCAAGAGGAAGCAAGTCAAGCAGAGGATATGATCCCATTCTTGGAAACAAAACCCTAGCTGGGAGCCTGTATACTGGAAGCAGGCAATAACAGAACGGTCCGGAGACCAGTCCTTAGTTCTGAAAGGGGTCTGGAAGACTATTGCCAGTATAGAGTCTTCTTGATTTTTGTCACCACTCCCCAAACCCACTTCTCCAAAAGCTCATACTGGAGGATAAGTTCTGACAAACTTTCTCAGTAGCCTCTTTGGACAACTATGCTGCTACAAGATGCCAGTTCTACAAGGATGAAGATGGTTTCCAAGCAGCTGAAACCTTCTGTAGGCCTGTCTCTTCTTTGGCATTTCAAGAACATCGGAACACACAGCACCAGCTAAGCAGGTGTTTGGACAGCAGAGAAGAAGGGCTGGCACTCAGTGCTGGTAAGTCTTGACTCCTGAGCTCAAAGACCTCCTTTCTCTCAAGCACAGGATTAAGTTCTGCAGACAGAGTATTTGCCAGGAATGTGCCTTTCTCCGAAACAGGAAGACAACAGCATAGACATAGCTTAGTGGCACCACTGCAAGGTGGCACAGCAGGCCTCCTGCATGCTTCTGAGGGTGCAAGAGGAAAGAACAGTTCAAATAAATGTAACCAAACCTCAACAGAAGGACAGAAAGATAAAGGGGGGAGGAGAGGGGACGACTTTAAAAGCCAGCGATATGAAAGACATTCTGTTTAAAAGAACAGAGGGTCCTACAACCACCATCTGTCAATGGCCATCAAATGAAAAAGCAAGGAGCAAGCATGCCCCAAAGGTACTACCAAGGCTGCAAGTATCCAGCTCAAGTGTCTGTGACATGGAAAATGTCCAGTGTGAATGCATACGAAGACAAGTACAGACAGGAAAAACATAACTAAAGACAGCTCCCAAAGTTCTCTTATATTCCTGGAAGTGACCTTAGAATATTAAGCAACAATTTTTTCCACAAATTCATAAGAGACCAAATTCCACTGAGATGTAATCTTTTTGAAGATCCCCAATGCATACCTATATAATAGATACATGTGTGTATATACATAACTGCCTATATGTGTGTGTGTAGGTACACACACATCTCCATACACACATACATACACTTCTTTTCACCTCATAATTTTCCTGCTTTCCTGAACAGGTGAGCACCCTTGTGCTTCAGCTGCAACACAAACATACCAAGAGCACCTCCATCACAGCCAGTGATTCCTTTTTTTCTCCTCCCTGTAAAAGCATTGGCTTGGTCATGCTCTCCAGTAAATAATCATCTACAAAACAGTTCAGACAATTTTCACTAGGTAACGTAACACGGGTGCAGCTCAAGACTACTTAGAACAGCCCTCCTTGGTATTGTAAGTTGATTAAGTGTCACAATCCCACTCAAAATCAAAACTATAAAATTGAAAAGATTAAAATGAGTAACAGAAATTTGTTCCAAAGGCAAAAAGATTCAGTTTGGTGGGCCAACAATTCAGCTTGAATGAATCTTAACAGTTCCTTCAGAAATATCTGACTGCTATCAAGAAATGCTGCATAATTATAAATTAAATCTATAACGGCCACACAGAGGGAGAGAAATCATAATTTAAGTCAATGATTCACGGTTACTTACAGGGAACATATTGTTCTTAACAGTAATGGCAACATATGCACAGTAAATTGAAAGCTGAAAACTATTAAACTCCGGCATTTCTCCTGCTGGAGATGACTTATAACATCACTTAGAGCATAAAATCACTCAGGTTGGAAGGCACCTCTGCAGCCACCCAGTGCAAACACCCTGCTCAAAGGAGGGCTCACTCCAAAGCCAGGATGGTTCACCTGCAGCTTATCCAGCCAAGTTCTCAAGATCTTGATATGAGTGGACTCTTCAATAATTTGGAAGTAGTACCATATTGTAAGCTCAGCATCACACGTTCCCACAAAATTACCTAATGGAGATTTTGGAGTTTTTTCAGAATCATCAGCTTCCTCGCTGGATTCCTTAACTTTCATGGATTCTTTTGAATCTCCTGGAAGACTGGTAACACCTGGCGACGAAAGTTTATCCCGTGCCTTAAATTAAGCAGCAAAGAAACAAAACCAACCATTACATTTCCTGGCACTGGACTTCAGGCATGAAACTGTCAACACAAAGAAATTTCCCAAAAGAAGTTTCAGTTAAAATTCTGGGTTTTACACTACATACTGTGTGGTCAAGAAAGTAAACTACTTGTTCTGTTTTACTAATAGAAAGGTTCTATCTGGCTTCTAGTCATGAAACTGCTTTTTTCTTTTTTTAGTTCAAAACCTGTTCCCTAATAAAAAAAAAAATAAAATAAAATAAAAAAATCAGAATTTAGAATATTTTTCTTGTAAGAAATCCAGTCAAACAGTTGACTCATTTCCTGGAATCTATCGTTGTAATATGGGAAAGAAGACTTTTGTCACCATTCTTCTGCAGTGTCACACCGGGAGAAAGGTTTAATCTGCATCTATCATGGGTTTGAATCGAGGAGTAGGATTGGAAATACAGCATCCACCTATTGTAGCAGCTACATTTGGTCTCCAGACAGTATCTCTGTCAGTTCAGGCTGAAGAAACAGTGCCTTTTTTTTTTTTCTTTTCCAAATTAAGTATGCTCAATTTTCTAATGACAGAAAAGAAGAACAATTCTGCTCCCTCTTGAAACAGCCTACAATTCCAACAATTTTTATATGTTTTCCCAGTGAAGAGAAGGTTTAATTTCCACTGCAGTCAATTCCAATTTCAATTTGTCTCTCAGTTGCTGAAGGAATGGCAATTTAGCCAGCCCATGTTTACGTTCAGTTACCTTTCTACATAGTTTACCCTGTCGGAGACCAAATGATAGTCTAACTTGGAGAGGATTTCTGGTTCCTGGTGATTAGGTTCTGGCAGTACTGTACAGCCTTAATGAATAACTATACTGTCTATGAAGTGATCCTTAAAATTCCTGAAGGATTATGAATGCTGTAATCTCTAAGAAGCTTATACTTTGAAGTCTCTTTGATCTTGACATTAGTAATTCAAATGTTCTCTGGATCTGAAAGGTTGACATCCGTTACCAGGATTTTAGAATTCAGATACTGAAGAGGGAATACACTTATCATATGAGCTCCACCAAATGACTGGTGGTTAATGATATCACGTATAGCACTAGTGTCAATGATATCATCAAGAAAAAATGTAAACAGAACAGACCTTTCAAAAAGAAGTGTCAGTAAAACCTTCCTGACAGACCTTTTGTTTGCTTAGAATGGTACACGGTGCCTTGAAGTGACACCCAGGACAGGATTATCAGAGTATTTCTTAATCTTCAACACAACTCTTCTGGAAAGGTACGATACTCACTTGTTCAGTCCTCTTTCTTTCTTGTTCTATTTCATATTCTTCCTTAGATTTTCTGTAACACAAAATAAAAGTAAATACTCAAAAATTTCTTCAGTATTAGTGACTTTTAGGCCAATTCAGCACTGCTTAAATATTTGAGGACTATCAAAACAATTACAGTATGTATTTGTAAGCATCCAAAATGAAAGTGCACTCCTAACAGAAAGACACACAGAATGCACCGCCCTCAGTCTGTCTTTCCCTGGGCAAAAATTACTGTGTAAGAATTTCCTGGATTTCTCTATCCCTTGCTTTATTTGCTCATTTAAAGACAGGAAGGGAAGTATTTCCAGAAGACAGCGGGAAAACCGCATAATTTAATATAAAGAGCATGGATTAATCTGCTATTATTTAAGATTATGCTTATATATATGGGAATTGGGAGTGGAGAAGAATCTATAGAAGTTGTATTGGTGCTCACACATCTTCTTAGATCACAGCAACAGTCATTGACACAGCTAAGAAGAAAGCTGTAGAAAGGAATAAAGCCTACTGCAAAAGTGGAATTCACCTTTCCAAGGCTGTAATGTTTAGAGTAGTCCCCAAATGGACTGCAGCTAGTGTGCTCCCAGTGTCCAGAGACATCTAGCCCAGATCTAAGTTTGGGTCTGCATGGAGATTCAGAGGAGACTGGAAGTGATGGGGCTCTTACCACCCTGTGGGGACACCACACACACTGTCTAGCACCATTCATTTTCTCTTAGGTAGGATTCTGACAAGAACATTCAGGTCATCTGTAAGATGAAGGCAATTTCCTGGAAAAGGCTAGAATAGGTAGGTTCTATATACATTTATCTTTTATTTTAAAATAATGTACAGGAGTAGGGCTTACTCATTTTTTACCTTAGAACCTCCCTCAGTATTTTCATTTCTTCTTCTTCAATTTCACTGAATACATCAGAACCCTCTGTCAAGCAGTCAGGCAACACACCTATAAAAAAGACATGCCAAAATTTATGCATTACTCTAAAGAAAATTATTTTGTACTCCATTTGGCATCATTAGTTAGGTAGATAGGAGAGGGGGGAAAAAAAAAGAAATAAAAGCACAAACTATCTAATTCTTCCTCTCTGTAACTGCTTCTAAAAAAGATTCTAGATCCTTGGTATCAAGTTACTGGTAGCAAAAAGGCAAAAGCTTCTGAACTATGAAAGTTTTTGACATCTAAGGGTAAAGTATAGGCCATACTCTGCATGAACCATTGTACAGCATTTTCTATACTCTACAATTCAGCCACGGCTAATTTGAACCATTTTCAAATTTAGGGGTTATATGAAAGTTGAGTGTAAAGTAACGTTCTCTTCTTTAAAAGCATGCATGTATTAGCACGATGAAAGCCGTAACTTCCAGTTTCTACATGGACTGGTTTCATAAGCAACTCTACAGTACGAATTGCAAACAGCAGACAGTTTAAATTATGCTACTTGCATAGCAATGATGTTGTGCTATCAACATCGACACTGCTGATGAACTGATAGAATTGCTTTAACTCTCAAAATTATCATCAAAATTCTTTAACAAAAAACTAAATCAAGTTTCACAGAAAAATTTAGACAAACAGAACTGAAAAGTCTGTTAATTTAAAAGAGAACATAGACAGCTGTCACTGAGAATACAAACAAGGACTACGTATTGAAATCCTAGTCCCAGGAAAATATCTGAATGTTTTCCATTAACTGGCATTGGAACTGAACTGTATGCTATACCTATTTACGAACCGATCACGCAGCCATCAAAAGAACACTAAAAAGATGAAGAGAAGTGGAACACACATTTACCACTTCTTACCATTTCTTTCTTTAATGATTCTAATAGCTTGCAATTGCATTTCAATATTTTTCTGTACCATCATCTTTTTAAATAGTCTAAAATCTTCTGCTGCCAACACTGTTTGCAAAATGGCCTGTGGGAGGGAAGACAGGCACAACATTAAAAACCCTACAGAAATCATAACAATCTCAGTCTGCTTGAAATTATATTAAGATTCAAATTCTGTGGAACATGTTTTTAATAACTATACTTAATGCTCCTCTCTGTCTGTTTTTCCAAACATACAAGTTGGGCTAATAGTAAAGAAAAGAACGTGATGGTTTCTGTCTTTAGATCAACAAACACGTCTACAATAATATTATCACAAAAGCTGAAGGGTTTCCCAGTGTAAGTTTACAACTGCAATCAATTTGACTTCCTGAACAAATGCATAAGCTTGAGTGAGGAATGTGAGCTCTGAAGAGGGTTGTTACACCTCTAGGAGGAGATATCAGCAGAGCCCAAATTTAAACTGGCAGTAGATGCTCCCACTCTTCTGTCCAGTATTCCTGAGAAGGGCGAAGGGCTGCCTAGCCATGCCTTGTGTTCTCAAGACCAGTGATTTTGTTACAGATTTGACTGTTTTGTTATAAAACCAGAGGAAAACATCTTGTATTTTATCAAATATGTCTATTGTTTTAATCTTCATATTTGTCTGCTACTTTAAACAGCCTGAAAGCTAACATAAAGCTGACAAATACAGCTTAGAGGTTTGTTTTAGAAAATACATAGCATAGACGATGAATCTCAAAAGGTGTCTGGCACCACACAAACACCTGTTGTTATTTTCAAGGTGCACATTTTCCTTGTTGAAGTTCATAATATAAACAAACACATTGAGTTTTAGACAATTACACTTCTAATAAGGAAACTTTTCAAAGTTTCACCTCCGCTCTGCTATATTAGTGACAATAGAAAGCTAAAAATTACATCCGTATGTTCCTAAACAATGGAAAATTTACCTGTGAAGTGTGTGTCTTTGCAAGAGGAGATGAAAAGGCTTCTTGAAATTTCTCCTCATTAATTCCAACTTCTTTAAGATAGTCTTCTAATAATTTTTCAACCTGTAAGAAAGTATAAACCCTACTTTTTAGGAGGTTTATCCTTAAGAATCAGATGATGTTTTCCATAACTGTATTTTCTTTTCTGCCAATATATTTTTTAAACTCAAAGGAAAATCATTGCAATAGTATAACTGTTTTTTATGATATGTCTTTATTTACATTCATGAACTGTTCAAAATCAGCATTTTTATTGCTAAGTTTGATTACTACCTAACTTAGCTTCTCCAATTTCTAAGTGTCACTTCTCTCCCCAGGCTCCTGGCCACTATTCCTCATAATTTTTTGCCCTGTTAGGTAAGAGGCTCTTTGCCGGTCTGTGTGCCTAGAACCTTTGGGTCAGAGGAAAAACAGACGTTGGTCTGCATTTATTCAATTGACACTTTCCAACATCAAATATTACCAAGCCTTGTTACAAAAAAATATTTCAGAAATCTGTATGCATTGGTTTATAGGTACTTCAAGCAGGCCCCCAAAATCTCCTGTAACTTTTTTCTGATAACTGAAAGTTAACTCAAAAAATTTACCAGAGTTGTTAGTGAACGAAATACAAGTTATATGCATTCTCAGACGTCATGTTATTTGTCACTTTAACTTGACAGACAATATGAACATTATCAAGCTTGTAAGTATGGACATATTAATTTTAATGAAAAATGTGTAACAGTATAAAAAAAGATGACTATGTTAAAAGTTTCTTTTCTACTTATCTGGTGTTTAAGCATAAAAATGCATATGATAACTATGACTTAAAGGATTTCTAAATAATACTTGTAACAGGCAATATTAAAATTCTAAATATCACAATTAGAAGTTCATCTAAATACCACTCTAACATTTTAAATTGTATTTCTTTGAAATCCACCACAAATAGTGAATAATGCTCACCAGAGCTTGGTACTCCTGATAAATTTCTGTGTAAGACAACTTGCTTTCTTCTTCATCATCAAAGACTGTAAACAAAAACACGCACACACATTTTTGAGTTAGTATTTAAGGACTAACACATTAAACACACTCATGTCATAAAGAGAAAGATTAACCTTTACAAGGTAATATATTTAATCATATGAAAATATAGGCCATGATTGATACTAATAATGCATTTTTCCACACATTCAAGGCTAAGTATGTACTTTTTATAATTCAATATAATTACATTTCAGAATTTAATATTGGGAAAACATAACTTCATAATAGAAGCAGATTTCTGAGCAAACTGAGGATTCAGCAGATATATACACTAAAAAGCAAGATGTAATATAAGAACTATCACATGAACTTGTGTGAGGTTGCTCTAAGATGGCAGATGACACATATAAACCAGAAAATCTCTCTCTCTCTTTTTCTATGTATTTACACAGAGGATCTATTAGAGACTCAAACCAAACTTTTTAGAATGCCATTCATTTAGCAAGAACCCACAGCGACGCAGGAAAATGAGTCCTTGCCTGCATAAAGACACGTAATCCCAAAAAGGAAACCTGGTGCAGGTAAGTTATTTTTTAATAATATCCATCCTGATTCAGACAGGATAGGCATCTGTATAGTACAGGTCATATTAATCATATATATTTTTTTTTAATGAAGGGATTTGGAAAAGAAAAAAAAGAAAGCTTTAAAAATATCTAGGAATAAATGCAAACGGTAGAAAAAGTACTATAAATCTTACTCTAAAAAAATTCAGCTTCTATGGTGACCACCATATTACCGAACCCAAGAAGGTGAAGACACTTAACAACTGCCTCTATTGTCTTCTGCATCTCCTGTGAGATTGTCCTGCAATTGTCTCTTGCAGACGCCAACTTTTGTCTTCTCTGTTCACTTCTACCTCCTACTGTTCCTTCCCATCCTGTTCACCCAAAGGAAGGGTGACATAGGGATGTCACCCCTCAGTGTCCATGCCAACAGCTAGCCTCACACTGCCAAAGGGACGCTTCCAGGTCTGCATCTTCTTTCTCCCGCAGCTTCAGGATAACATGGAAAGCCTGTGCAAACTGCTCTCTGGTCTCAGGCTCTGAACAAAAAGGGGATGAAGTTAAATGCCAGGTAAAGGAAGCTGAAGTCAGCATCTCCTTTGAGTTAAGTGGCATTAGAGAGTACTTTGAATGGAGACCTTGGATTTTCTTGAGTCAGGGCTCCTAGATAATGTAGTCATTATTTCTCTTAAGATTCTGGCACAGTTTTTGGTCACCCAACGGGAAGAAATATCTGAAGAACCACCTTATCAAGATAAGCCAGGAGACACAGATATCCTGGAGAGACACACTCATCATTTTCCTGTTAAAATGGAAAATCTTCACTAGGACCCCTGAAGTGGGATGAGAGTTAAGTCAAGTTTGAGTTCTCTTTGTTAGACTGAGCCACTGACCTATTCCACCTCTCAGGCAAAAGCCAGCAGGCAAACCTGAGGGAACTCTTCTCTTTCTCTCCCCAGTCCTCACTGCCTGGTGAGGCAGGTCTGTGCCAGGAGGGAAGGGAGTCACAGGCAGCAATTATCTGATTATTTATCTTGTACCTTATCTTTATCTTCCAGTGCTCAGAACTATTACCAAGGTTATCTATGTCCAAATTATGTTTTAATTAATACCTGGGAACATCTGAATAAAACTGAGAAGCCCCCTTGCCTTAAATACATAACCAGGGATTTAACTTCAGTTTCACAGCCACATAAAAGGGAATTAGTTAAGCCATGAGAAATTAATCAAGCCTCCAGAAAAAGGGAGAGGGAGAGAAAGCAAACAGCTATTAACAGATAGAAAACTATCAGGACCATTTATACCTTGAAGTGCAAGAACTTGGGCTAAATAACTACAATTCCAAAATAAAATCCTTACATACCAATTACCAAAACTCAAACTCTGTTTTTGAGGAATCACAAATTATTGACAGTAAATCAAATTGGTGATAATTTACTTGTTCAGCCCAAAGACCAAATGTTTTAACAATGAAAAAATTCTGCCCTGACAAAATATCTCAGGAAAAAAAAAAAACAAACCCAAACCTAAAAAAATCCAGGGATCAGTGAAGTATATTTACAGAAATGAAAGCAAATAGCACAGATGCCAGCAACTAAAACTTCAGATTTCTTTAAGTGTGCTTCTTAGCAACCCTATCACTGCAATAACACTTTAGTCTCTTCTTTTTTCTCTCAATAGCTTCTGAGTTGTCCAACAGCACTCTGCAGCACAAACAATACCCTGGAACATCATTTACTGTAAGGAATTTCTCTACGTTGTTCCTCTAGTTTCCTACGTAGAAACAAAACAGCTGGAAGCGACCATTATATAAGCTCACCTCGCACTACATGGAAATTTACAGAGGTTCTATAAATCTTCTTACTGGCAGTAAATTCCCCTCAACCTTCTAAAGAGAGATCATTGCTCCAGAGGATAATCGATTCCCCCGATCCCTAAAGGTAGACCCTTTGCATGATAATCAAAACGCTCGATCGACTTCAAGTTCAGGCAGACTTCTTGAGAGAAAACTTCTAGCCCAGACTTCTCTGCTGCTTTCTGTACGGAGCTGTAAGGAGCCTAACAGCTTTACCTTTCTCGTTTCCCACTACACCAGGGAAAAGGCATATGTACTCACACTGGCCTTGCCTCGTGCAAAGCTTGGGAAGGGCAGGAATGATTCAGGATAACTAAGAAGCACCTTGTTTAGATGCTGTGATCTGAATCAGAGGCACATCTGTTTCACCAACTAGGAAATAAAACTTCTTAACAGATGCTAACAAGAACAACTGCCCAACAAAAGCCACAGCTGGGCCCACTGAGGCCAACCATTACAGAAGCTGCCCCGGAGCCCACAGCAGGATGGAGGAATGAGTAAGCACAAGCAGGTAGAATACTTCACTAGTAAGAACCATTCTACTTTGAGCTTGATGTTACTAAGTCCCTAGAAATAAAATGTATCTGGAACTGTTAGTTTCATTACTTCAGTATTTTAAAGTCTAAATTACTAATGCATCCCTATCCTGTCAGGTGACACTAAGGGAACAGATCTTATCCATAATAGCCAGAGAAAGTTATCCTAAACTGGTCTATGGTAATATGCTTTAACACTTCTCACGTCAATGTCTGCAGGCTGAGTAGGATCAGACTGTCGCGTTCTCAAACACACTTTTTTCCTCCCAATAATCACAAAAGAAAGCTTCCTTTTTCTAAAGGTCTCGGGTAATGCTCTCAGACTTTCCCAAATTGTAATTATTTTGCTACCATAAGGATTCAGGTATTCTATGACAGCAGAAAATTTGTTCTGTAAGTAGCAGAACTAATTTAGCCAAACCTCTACTGCAGAAAGTCTATTTCCTTCTTCCCTCACTACATGCACACACCTGTGGGTCCCCTCAGGCACCTGTATATAGAGCTACAGGTCTGTCCCAATCATGTTGTCCCAACACCACTGGCTGTACTTCGAGTTTACCCAGGCCGTTCCCCAAATTATTGCATGATTCACTAAGCTCTTCCCTGAGGGGAAAAAAAAATGGAAGCTTAAGTAGAGCTGCTTCCAAGCTAAGCTCATGTACAGAGCTGCCTACAAACCATAACTGATAACCTCTGACTTTTTAGTGCTATCATTTTTTGAGAGGTACTAACGTAGCGTTTCTGGTGTCTTAACTGCTGTGTGCAAAGTTGCAGGAATTTAACTTCAGGCTTTCTACTCTTCTGTTCCTGTGGCCAGACTACAATTTTAACTCCACTGCTCAGCTTCCTAAGGAAAAACACCTGGCTATCCAGCAGCCCTAAAGGCCTTCAACCGATTTTCAGCCACGTCAGGGTGTTACGTGCAGCAGGACGAGGCACTCGCTCGGGTGTCATACTGTAAGCTCATGCCGTAATCCCCTCTGCGAGCTAATGAGCGCAAATTGCCACATCCCCAGAAATGCCTCGCTCAGGGCAGACCGGCTTTCCGAGGGCAAGGCACCCCCTCCCGGACCGTCCCCGTCCCCCCAGGCCGCGCAGGNCGGTGCCGCCGTCACGCAGGGACCTCGGGGCCAGGCCCGCAGAAGCGGCGGGACCCGGCGTGTCACCCAGACACTTGGCGTGTCCCCCCGACACTTGGCGTGTCGCCGCATCTCCATCCCGCACCGCCCGCCCCCCCCGGCGGTGGGATGAGGCGGGGGAGGTCGCCGCCGCCGCGGCCTGAGGGAGGCCTCCGCGGCGCAGCCCGGCCCGGCGCTGCCGCTCACCCTCGCACTTCTGCTCCATGAACTCCAGGATGGGGATGGACCAGGCGGGCCCCCGCAGGAACCCGGCGATGGTGTCCACCACCCACTCCACGTCGCCCTCCTCCTCCTCCGCCGCCATCGCCGGGGCAGGGAGAGCCAGCGCGCCCGCCCGTCACTATAGCAACCGGCGTCACGGGGCGGGGTCGCGCATGGCCCCACGTGGGGGAGGGCCGGCACCACCCTCCCCCGCGCGCCGCCCGTCAGAAGGCGGGGGAGCGCGTTTTAGCCGCGTTTTGCCGCGCGTGGGGCTGCGACGTCATTGGTAAGGCACCACGTAAGAAGTTTGGGGTTAAAGCTTATAGTTTCGGGTGTGCTTTTCTGTGGCCGCTGTCTGTGGACACGCTCCTTTCCTCAGCTAAAACTACCGTGATTTCGTTGTCCTCACCCATTACGTGGCTGAAGGGTTGAAGCGGTTTTCCTAAATTAATTTTAAATTAATAACTAAACTTTTAAATTAATTTCTCTCCTGGTGTTGGAGGGCTCCGTGCTTTACTGGTGTGCGCTGTCGGTAAGTGAAAAAACCAACCAACCAACCACAGACTCATAGAATCATAGAATGGTTAGAGTTGGAAGGGACCTTCAAGATCATCAAGTTCCAACCCCCCTGCCATGGGCAGGGACACCTCTCCCTAGAGCAGGTTGCTCCAAGCCCCATCCAGCCTGGCCTTA